>JAOTAV010015522.1:8009-25051 GCA_026546445.1 Cyclargus thomasi
ATGTAGCGAGTCGGCCCGGCTTTGAATATTCAGTATCGCTCGCAGCTCAGAGATCGGAACTGGCGGGACATAATCGAAATTATAATGAAAAGATTAATAAATTATTAAAATGAAAATGTTGAAGATGAGTCTAAATTTTCAGATAGGTTTGTCTTGGAGGAGTTAATAAAATAAAAGAATAAACCAAAAAGCCTTTTATTTCTTACAGTAGTGGATTACAAAGACTTAAAACTATTATTCATGATTAAAAAAAACTATAATATAACTTTTAACTACATTGTAAGAACCCCTCTGCAGGTGAAGGCCTCGTCTAAAGATGTATGTGTTAATAAACAGTGCACTGTTAATTTTGCTGTTGCCAGCTAGTTGGAACCTGCAATCTTTTGGATTTCGTCCTCCCATCTGACGTAAGGCCGCCCTCTCGTTCTTTTCCCCTTCGGTCCTTTTCACGCTGTTACTTTTTCGTCCATCTCTGGTCTTGGAGTCGTGCCACGCGTCCAGCCCATTTCCGCTTCAATGCGAGAGCTTTTCTGAGGCCATCGGATGCTTTTTTTATTTGCCTTATTTTTGTGTGTCTAATTTTTTGCATTTTACTTTTGCTTAGCATGCTTCGCTCCATTCCTCGTTGACATGTATTGATTTTATTTTTTATTTTGTTAGTGAATTTCCACGTCTGGCATGCAAAAAGTAAGCAAGGAATAAGACTGGAGGAGTTATATAATATTTTAAAAGACACAAATGCGTCAGTGATATTTTTATCTTCTAACATCTAACTCGTTTTCCCGATGCTGGTGTCAATGTACTATCAAACAAGTTTACGTTTATATCAGACATTTTAAAGACGTAAATTATAAATCTAAGTAAAGATCGCGTTATGTTTTGACCGAGGAATTGTTAACGGCTGGTCAATTGACTCTGTATCAACTTCTTTACCATACTTTGTCGACGCCATTTTACGCCTCCGTGGTCTAGTGGTTTGTACCACTAGACCACGGAGGCTCTGCTGTTGATTCGGAGGTCGTGGGTTCGATTCCCGCGTTGGAAACATTATTTCCAGGTTTGGTTAGGACAATGCAGGCTTATCACATGCTTGTATGACAAGTAAGATGTTCCATGCGTCGGCATGCAAGAAGTCGGTCCTGCGCCTGATCTCTCACCAGTCGTGTCAGTCGTCCGTCCCACTCTGTAATGAGAGTAAAGGACGAAAGAGTGCTCTTGTATACTGCGCACACACTTGAGCACTATGAAATTACTCCTGCGTATCAAGCTTGGTTTCAATTAAATCGGTTACCGTCATCGAATCAAAGTGTAGGGAGTTTTTTTTTTATTTCTAAACCTGATGATAAAGCCTGATAGGCCCATAGCCTAGAATTACTGTTTCAGAACAGTTCGTGGAGACATCAAAGTTTCTATTTGTTATTATGTAAAATATTATTATAAGCGTGTGGCGTAAGGACGCTACTAAAAGTGGATGTTATTTATTTTTTATGTTAGTCATAAGAAACTGTTTTGTTTTAAATTTGTCAAATGCTCAGGCATCGGCATATGGCACTTACTGAAAACCAGCGTTGCAAACTGAGTTTGCAACACATGCTGAGTAGGCGCCAACTGGGTAAAAATATTTAATATTAAATGTTTATTTTTTAAATTTTTAATGTATAATAATTATTTTACCATATAAAGTTATTTTCTTTCTTTCTTCTTTCTGATAATATGATCAAAACGGTGATCAAATCTATACACTAAACAAAGTTTTTTGACTTTCGATACGCACTCTGCTTAATACCAGATGTGACCAGATTATCTCGATGAAGGTGGTGTCAAATCGTGAGGTAGAGTGATCAATAAAGTATCAATAAGCTATTTGGCGGAGTTCCAGTTATTGTAACTTTGCGGATTAAATTGAAAAAAGCTCAACTTATCGCGCCATCGCTGGTGATAAATTTAATTAGAAAACAGAAAAAATATAATGTACACTAGTTGATGTCCGCAACTTCATTGCGCGAGTATGTCACGGGAACCAAAACATTTTCTCGGGATAAAAGCATTCTATATGTTGCTGTAAAAAAAGGATTTATTAGAATCCGCTTAGTAGTTCCGAAGATTAGCGCGTACAAACAGACAAACAGACAACTTTTTTTGTTGATTTATGTTCTATTAATGTTCCTTCGCACCCCCAAATGGATTATTTTGTAAAAATATTAATTTTACAGACACACCAATTTTACTGTTTTATTATATGTAATATAGATAATGATATATTAAATAATTTTCAAGTGATCAAGTGTGTGCGCAGTACAAGAGAGCACTCTCTCTTCCTCATATTCCTCTTATATATTGACCAGCAAACGGCTGTACCGCGCCCTAGGAACGTGGGACGGGACAGGTAAAAATACTACCGGCGTCGGTGTTGACGATCAATTGACAAAGTAACACGGTCGGTAACCATGGTAACCCTCCCCCGACGCGCCGCGCTCATCCCCAAGGCGCGGTGTAGCTCCTGTGATCAAGCTATAGTGGGACGGATGATCGACACGACTGACAGGAGATAAGGCGCTGGACCGATTTTATCTGCTCATCCGACGCATGGATCTCACTTGTCAATTAGGTGGTCAGCCTGCTCGTCCTGAACAAAATTGAAAATAGCAACGCGGGAATCGAACCAACGATACCCAAGTCTACAGCCACGCTCAATACCACTGAACCACGGATTCCAGCATATTAATTTACGTAGATGACAAGGCAAAAGAGTGTAGGCCTAGAAAGAGCATAAAAAAGTCTAGTAATCCAAAAATCTTCTGCATCCATTGCTTTTTTGGTTCCTAGCAAACAGCAATGCATAAAGTGCAATGAGTTTGTTATAACGTAAATATTAAAATTTTCAATAATAATATGAGTAATATGTTTTTTAAACAAAAAGTAAAAACATCGTTTCACAACGGAAAGACACTTAAACGTAAATAGCCCGAAGCCAGAAAACAATTATTTATGAAACATTAAAGTAAAACAAACCAGATGATAACAGCAGAGTTAGTACTTAGTATAGATACAATAGACAAAACAAACCAGTAACCCGACTTGAAGAATGTTTTCGAAAGTAGAAAAATCTGAATATTAAGAAAATTTTGAACTTTGTGTTAGGGACTGTCTGCACTGCCGATTTTCTCCACGTGGAATTTTTACCGCCACCAATACGGATCCTCTCCGGGGGCCCCTAAGATTCAATGTCTTAAAGAATTAGCAGGTGAAATTCGCAGTGAGCGGACACTCCTTTACTTTAAGGTTCGAGGCACACTATCTTAGATCCATAATTATAGTCACCGCTTAGTGATTAAGAGCACAATCAACATTTTTGAGATGCCATTTTCATCATTCATAAGGTGACTGATATGAATGAAAGTAGCATCTCAATATTTTTGATCATGCTCTTAGTATTAGGCTGACTATCATTACGGGCCTTACTGTGCAGTGTGCAGTTCAAGGCATGTTACAGCAGCACTTGTCTGTACCAGCGTCGGTTTATCAGTTACTTTAAAGTCGGCATACTGTTTTGTTTTGTCTATAGTGGTACAGATAAATAAATAACGTTTTTCTAATATCGTACCTCCAGTTGGCACTACGCCAAGTCGGTAATAAATAAAGAGATTGTAGGGCGCGAAACTGTTATGTCCTTGCACTATAATGTACAGCATGGGCGTATATAAGGGGGGTGTCCTGGGGGTCTTCCGTATGTTCAGTACCCTTCATGGGCGAGTTCATTTCGCACTTGACCGCTTTTTACGTTTGGGAACCCCCCCATATCAAAGCTATATATAGGCCAGTGACGCACACTATATTGTATGTTTTAAGCTATCTAGTATACGATTTTTGTAGCTTAAATTGCGTGTTTGTGTCGGTAGTAACGTTTGTTAGCTGCATTCGTTAAAGCAGCGCGTCCACTGCGTTGGAATCGAATGATGCGTTGGTTCTCGTATACGTCAGAAAAAGGAGTGAGTATTTCTAATTGAATATTGTATAGTAGTTATTAGACTGCATTGTAGAATGATATTTTGTATTGTATTATCTTATTTACTTTGTCGTCTGTTACTGTGCTTACACATTAAATAAAAAAATATAAAAAAAATACCGGTATCAAGTACAAAATGGCAGATCCGGTACATGCAAAAAAAGCATCAAATACAGTAGAAGTATCAGTTTCATCCGAAAACATAACGTACCAAATTAGTACATGGTAGTACATGAACAAAAATGTACTAAGAACACTAAAAAGTGATGAAATAGAAACATTTTCTAATTGATTGGACTCAGTAATTAGGCCCGTGCAGTATCTGCTCGCCAAACATTATTGAAAACTTGTGCTGGCTGCAGTTGCAGTTGCAGTGGCAGCAGCTGAGTTTACGTTTATATTTAGGTTAAACTAGTTGGTTGGTAAATTCGTTGCGCAAAAATTTGTATATCACGTGGGAACCGTACGTTTTTCCGGGAATAAAAGTATCGTATATGTTGCCCAGACGTAATAGCTAATAAACAAAAAAGATTTATTCAAATCCGTCCTGTAGTTCCTGAGATTATCGCGTACAAACAGACAGATAACTTTTTTTGTCGATATGTTTTCTATTAATGTTCCTTAGCACCCGCACATTGATTTTTTTGTAAAAGTATTAAATGTTCACAATGACACTCCAATTTTACCGTTATATTTATTATGAGAAATATGATAAATATAACGGTAAAATATACGTTATATAAATATACGTTATATAAATATACGTTATATTTATTATAAGAAATATTATTAGAAAAGTTGGTCTCGCAGATTACGTGAAATGTAGTTTCAACTATATGTAACTGACAAGCTTTTACTTGCAGCTTCTTTTGCCTTTAGAAGTATTTTCACGCGAACTTTAATTCCCTTTTGTATTACCTGAGTGCGTCAGAAGGAGGGTTATGTTTTTCAAAAGTGTATATGTATGTATGTATAATTGTTTGGCACGTTATGCAGCCTAAACGTCTTGATGGATGAATCTTTAGCGTATGAAGTACCGTTAGATTTGTCTTGGTAGGCACTGGGTACATTAAAAGAATTAAAAATCAAAATGGTGGATTTTGAATACAAAATTGTTAGGTTTCAAATAATTTTTTTCGACCATCTAGGTCGAGTAGGATATCAAAATGAAGGGCTTTAAATAGCCATTCTAGAAATATACATAACATGAAGTTTAAATGGTTCCTGCGGTCGGGTTTCTTGTTTTTGGACATTTAGCTTGTTTCTTGGCATATTTTAGTTTTATGGTTATGTATGTTTCCGTTGTCTTTGCTAGTGTAGTGTTGTGAAGCCTCTCATCCGCCCCTACAAAAGTCTGCTGAGCTGGGGTAAATTTTTTGGCATCACACAATTTAATAAAATTCTTTGTGTGTACATTTTACTATCTGTGTCATATTATTATTCTTATTAGATATTTTTTTTCAATTTAATTACTAATACGTTTGTTGACCGTACCTAGCTAGGCAATTCGAATGCGTCGGATGTACAAACTTGTGAACAGTTGGACTACATCCAAGTGTTAACACTTATTTATTATTCACCACCCGATCGAGGCAATCGTGTTTAAATTTTTTATTGTTATCCACTGCAAACCCTTATATCATGACTTTAAGCTCTTCTTGCAATATGCTTTTTAAATTACGTTCCAACTTTAAAATTGTTAAAAAATACACAATCGATTTATATAAATACTTTTTTATATAATATATAATCCTTGTACTATCGACGAAATTGATTTTTGAATAATCTAGACTAACCTACTACCAAGTCAACATCAGGCTTTGACAAAACGTGACTTTTTCTGTCTATGAATCGACTTTTCTAATAGCCATAACATACAATGGAACTTTAGGAAGCTGCGAGCGATGTAGCTGGCTACTATGTATTAATCTAAAAGCTGGTCGTGGGAGAGCCATAATTCGGCACAAATGGGCCGGCTCGATTGACACTACGGGCTCACAGAAAACTGGCGTGAAACGGCATTGAGCTATGTTACGTTCAGTAAGTGAGTTTACCGGTGGCCCTTCCCTATTCCCTCATAAGGCCGGCAATGCACTTGCGATTTTTCGGATGTTACGAGTGTCCATGGGCAACGGTAGTTGCTTTCCATCAGGTAACTCGTCGGCTTGCTTGCCCTCTAAAATATAAAAAAACAATCGATTTATTTGCTATTGACTTACATAGCGTTTGAACTTCAACGCCGATAAGGTTTCAGAAAATTGCGACAAGTTTGTAATCACGATTTTCATGCAATCTAAGTTACTTTGTTTTATTCTTCTGACTTTTCTTTTTGTTTTTTTCTGACTATTATCTCTTTGCTATTATGCTTTGTTTATTAATTCCTTTGTTTTTGATTTTTGGTATGTGCAAATAAGGAATATTATTATTACTTAAAACAACCTTACACTTACCTTTGAAATACCAGCTGAGAAGTAAACTACTCTCAGTAAGTTGTGGTTGTAAATAATTACGGAAACAGCATCATAGCTCGAAATATAAGAAAACATCAAGCAAACACTCCATAGTATTCCGAAGCCTTCAAATATTCCGTTGCAGCATTTTTAAATTGGCAGAATGATTATACATTCTAAAGTGGCGGTCGGACACTCGATATTGCCACTGGTTGCATTCTGGCGGTTGACACAATATAGTCGAGAGCCATCGACGATACTTCTCACAAGTTCGCTGATACATTTTGTTGCATAAATGTGTTAAGCGACCTCTAGAAGGTGGACGATGGAAGATAACTTGCGAACAACTTCCACTGCTGCATTCATAGACATAATATTTAATGAAGAATTGACTTCAATTAGACGTTCCACAATAGAGTAAAATACGGTTAGCATTTTAGATTTTACATCATTCATTCATTTTGACATTTCAGATTTCATTTTGACATTTGATTTTTTATTGGGCCATCGAAGTGACCATATATCCCACTCCCCATACATGTTTGTGGTACACTTCACGGAAAAACTATAAGAGCTATAGGTTTAGACTTTAGCATATTAATTTGTACATATATTTAGAAGTGTTTAAAAATAAAAAAAGTAAAAATATTATTGATAATAATAAAAATATAATTTTGTACTACTAACTCCATCTATGAGTTAAAATCTGCAACTGTAAAGATAAACTAAGCGAACTGAGTAACCACATCGTAAATGATATTTTTTAAAATCTGCCATAGTCAAAGGAAACAATGGAAAACTCATTTTTACACAGCATTAAAAATTTTTGCGAGCTCATAAAGCTGCGCTTTTTCGCTAGTATAATTCAATAAATTTCAGAGCTATCAAAAATATATACGGATGAAATACGGACACTCCCTTATTGATTGGTTTCCATTTTAACTACTATAGGCTTTTGTCAAAAACACGAAAACCGAGCATAAAAATATTTAAATGACAAGTATTAAAACACAATGTATTTAATATCTATTTTATCATTGCTCATTAAACCAATTATTGTGTCGCTGACATTTCAAAATGGCGTTAACCACATGACGTCACGCGGGAATTGAAATTAAAAGTTATCGCTCCCAGATACATTTGTATTCATTCATTTGAACGAATGAAAAACATGTTTACGAAATCTTTTCAATATGGCGCCGAAAATAACTCCACGCGTTCGTATTTATCTCTGATTAAATATGCAATATAAAAACAGAAAGATTGCGGGATTTGTATAACTTAATATTATGCCATTTGAGCGATGGACAATTCGAATTTTGTAATAATCAACCTGATAACACTGAGTGGCAAGCACGCACTGAGCAGAGGTTACGTGACCGATGTTACGTCGCCGAACTTACGTTCCGACGCTTCGGGTTGATATGATACACGATAATGTTTGGTTTACACGTATTAAGTTGATAAGTAGGTAACTAAATTTTAACTTAATTCTAAGTCGTTAAACTTCATGTATACACAAAATTTAGTAGCAAGTGGCAAGTTAAACGACTTAAGTCAAAATTTAGTTAACTACTTATCTACTTAATACGTGTAAACCAGACATAAGAGCGGAAATAACGCGGCCGAACTTGATGACGTATTCGTATTAAAACATGGCCGCCGAAACCCTGCTTAACTTACGCCCGACGGAGGTTCGTTTGTACGCGACGTAATTTCAGTATGGTGTGTTATTAATCATTTTAAAATACATTGAATGCGTAATCATGCGGAACTTTGGCTTAGTGTCACAGTATCGGAATACATCCAGTGTGTTATGATACTAAGGGCCTTTTTCACCGCTAACTCATAAATTTTCTGATATCCTATCCACATCTTTTTTGATAGATTCTCCATACAACATTTATAACGTATTTTTTCAACCAAAAAAATATATACCCAAAAAATACCAGCATAGAGTCGCAAAAAGCTGAGATTTAACATTACCTAAAATAAATTTGAAAAAGCTCTCGAGTATTTGAGCTTTTGAATGGGAAATAGGTGAGGAGCTTTCAGCTCATGTAACACATGGTAGTTCATTCTGTATTCCGTCTCAGCTACGAGTATAAATGCTATTGGAACTCATATTTTTCGACTGAAACTATTGTTGAAATATTTTGTAGAAAATGTAGATACTGTCACATGTAAGTGACAATCCTCTTACATATATTATATCTTTTTAGGTTTTCTTACTTAAGGGCTAAAAGATACCCTATTACTAAAATTTCGATGTCTGTCCGTCTGTTTATCTCCAGGCTGTATCTCGAGAACGGTAATAGCTAGAGAGTAGAAATTTTACAAAATATGTATTTCTGTTGCCGCTATAACAACAAATACAAAAAAAATTCATGGTTATTGATTCGTTGGATTTGTCTCCGCCCCGAATAGCAGAATACATCTTAAAATCAATTAGAACCGATATGTGTAATAAATACTTAGTCATTTCGATAAATTTTCATTTGATTGTTACATGTCAAACATTTGCCAATCCAATCCTGTCACATACTGTAACTATTCATGTGTGCGTTCAGAAATTTTTTTTTAATAAAATGTGTCGAAAGATTATTAGCTGTTATACGTGTTCGTTTTAGACATTAATTTGTGTGAATTATTTGTTTATTATGTAATTATTTATTTCCACAAATGACACCTAAGATTTTTTCTACAGGTTAACAAATATGTAAATGTATTTTTATAAATGTCCATGATTTTTCTTGACCAGCTATTGTCTTTAAAACATTTAAAAGTTTTGTGTGAGTGCAGAAACGAGAAATCGTCGAGCTTATCGTACAGATGAACAGAGGAATAATCTTCGAAGTGCAAGAAGATCATTGACTGTTAGGCGGTACGAAGTTTTCAATAAACCGAGAGCTGGTATTACAAAATTGAACTGCAGACCTGGCTGGTGCGAAGCGTAGCCCTAGCCTACCTTGCCTAAAGTTTTTTTTTTATTCCAAAAATATTTTTAGGCAACACATATTTTTAATATGTTGTAGGTGAATATTTAAAGAATCGAAAAAAATATAAGCTATTGGGGTGCAATAGGAGCATGACAAGGTTTCAGCTTACCTCAAATATCTACTAAAAATTTGCTATCCGCTTTTAAATTAGAGTATTTATGTGGCCTTCAGCGGTATCGGGCTGATGACAGTTCAAAAAGCCAATTTCAAAACAGTAGTTATATAGAAGTTGCGTTTCCTCAGTTTTAATTATTCGTAGTAAGAGCTGCTAATATACCACTTAAAGCCTGTTTCACCGCTTACTGATAAAGTTTCTGTTAGGCTTTCCATAACTTTTTGACAGATTCTCCATACAGCATCTGTCAAATAAAGTTGTGGACAGACTATCTGTAAGTGATGAAACAGGCCCTTAAGAGGATACACTAGCGGCAAGAAAAATTAGAAAATAGGTATTTGTAATATATATTGTTGTCTCGAACCATAAGCCGAGAAGGCAGCAGAGCACGATAGAGACAACTGCATTTTGGATTGAACAAACCCTTTGAGAGAACAGGAAATCGACCATGCGTTGTCCCCTGATTCCTTTAACGATATAAAGACTTTAACAATATAAGTTTTTTTTTAATTAAAGAATTGTATAACTTAGCTAAATTTCTTTTTAGTATTTTGAACGTTCATATCTCTTTTAGTAATAAAGTTATGAAATGAAAGAAAACATAAGGACATGATAATAGTGGCCACAAATAATAATAAAAAAAATAACTGTACCTGCATTATCCAGGGAGGAAACAGGAGACGTTTGTATGGAAAAACTGCCCTAGTGTCTCCTCTTAAGATCTTCAAATATATTAAGACCCGACGTTATTTTACTTATACTAGAATAATTAATTTTATTAATAATTTTGTAGGAATTTTGCCTTAAGTTTTCACCTACTTTATGTTAGTCTACTAGAACACGTTCCGCAAACACGACTGTTATCTGCGTACTGCACTTCTTAATTAATTTAAGTATCTATGTATATTATAAACACGGTGTAACTAAATAAGGTGCTTAGTGTAATAGACAATAAAGGGGTCGAGTGGCCATATTGTGACAGCTGTCAAAGCGGCTGTATGTGCTGTGAGATAGAGAAGATTATTTATCATCTTTATTTGGCGCTACGGCTATATAACCACGGCCAGTGTCAAGGAAAGGCGGAAAATCAATTTCATTTTTCCAATAATATTTTTAGCAACGTTACATAATATCGTCAAGTCTAAAGTCTAGTCAAAGTCAAGGTAAAACGTCAGTTAAAGCATCAAGTCAGACAATTTAGTAAAGTGGTAGATGGTTTACTAAAATTTCGAATGGAGTTTTGGAAGGATACGATAATCATACACGAAATATTCTATTGTTTATGGTTGATGTCTGTGTTTTTTTTAATTTAATGGCCTGGTATCAAGACCTTCATGCCATAGTTTTTATATCTCTTCACTAGAAGCAAATATTTTAAATATTTATGGTTACGCCGCAGGGCGATCTCTAGTTTGTTAACATATTTGAAACAATAATTCTAAATTCGTACCGATATTTATATCTAGGTAAAAGCTGAAATACCATAGAGTAACATCTAAAATACCAACATCATTTTCTAATATCTTAATATATTTATGAAGTTACGACGCGTATAATGTTGTAATACAATAGTAAGATTTATGTATGGCTTGGTGGTAATACAGTTTAAAATTTATTACATTAATATATTCTAGCACAGAGGGAAGCATATTTTGCTTAGAACACAACATTCAATAGAGCTGGTTATTTCCTTAGCTTTTAGTTTTTAAGAAAAAAAATTTAATAAAAATAAAAATTGAGAGCGTTCTTTAGAAAATTTTTTTTCGCGCGTGCCTAGTACAGACCATAAATAACACAGAATTAAAAAAATTTACAATTTTTCTTTAGTTTTTTCTTTGAACTTCTACTACGCCTACGCCTCCAGTATTTTTGTGTAAGACCAAACAAGGGATAGACGAGGACAGTTTTTGAAGCTAATCTCAGTGAGCTGGCAAGCTAGTATTTCTTCGTGTAAACAAATGAAGGCCACAGAAATGTTCAGGAAATTATCGTTTTCCTAGATCCTAGATCTCAATTCGCCAAAAAAATTTTAACCATTTATGATACCGCTCAATTTCAACTTTGCTTATATTTTCAAAGTTTCGATTCGAGCAGAGAAAATTGAAAAGTGAGCCGGTTGTATTTATCCGGATGTAGAATGGCAACTTGATGCAAACATTTTAAAAGCATTCAGTCTGTGCCAAGCCGCTAGTAGGTAAATACGGAAGAGTCGATTTAATATACTCATTTCATCGCTGAATAGACAGAAATACCCGTTATAAATACTTTTATACTTTTAATGTTATAAATGCAAAAGTGTGTTTGTCTGTCTTTCTTTCATGCCATAGCAAAACAACAAATCGAATTGATTTTTGTCAGAGACCGAGTTGAAAAAATAGAGAGTATCGCTACATTCCCTTTTCCTGTAGCTAAGCATGCAACGCTTCTGATGTTCAAAGTGATAGTAGCTTAGAGCGTTCGTAGCCTAGTGGGTTACGGACGCTCAAGACCTTTGGTTCGCACTCGAGAGGGTGCAGGTTCGAACCCCGCTGGAGGCGTGTACCAATGAGATATTTTCCGATCTCAAGTACATATATAAACGGAGGCTTATTGCCGTGGGAGAGCCATGCTTCGGCACGAATAGGCCGGCTCGACTGGAGTGATACCACGGCCTCACAGAAAACTGTCGTGAAACGACGTTGTGCTCTGTTTCGTTCAGTGAGTGAGTTTACCGGTGGCCCAACTGCCCTAATCCCTTATCCCTATTCCCTCATAGAGGTCGGCAACGACTCTTCGAATGTCACGAGTGACCATTGTCGACGCCAGTTGCTTTCCATCAGGTAACTCGTCTGCTCGCTTGTCCCCTAAATATCATTAAAAAAAAGAATAGATAGAATAGACCAGAATGATCGTTTATTTGCAGTTAAAATTAAGTCGCTGCTGGTCGTCTACATCACGGTATTGTTTGATAAGTTCGTTTTTTTTTATAAAAATAAGGGGGCAAACGAGCACACGGGTTACCTGATGGAAAGCAACTATCCCCGCCCTCGCAACATCATGCATGTTGACGGCCTTAAATTCGTAATCTGTTATAGCCGTTTAACTTCCATTTATAGCTCTCTACTGGCAATAAACCGATCGCGCGCGTGTTCGACACGCACATAGCCACCGTTATGTTAGCCACCATAGTTTTTCCACCATACATTGCACACAACTTATAGTTTTTTTTTTCATCACTCACCGAGAGCAATCAACGAGTAAGCATCACTGGAAGTGGACGGATTCTGCAATATCCTCTCAAACTTCCTCTGCCCAGGGCTCCACTCTTGTTGGGCGAGATGCAGGTTGCCCAGCAACGACCAGGTGTCAGGGTGCTCTGTGTTCACCTTCAGGGCTTCCTTGAACCAGTCAGATGCCTCGTAGATCTGACCTTTGTCACGGGCCATACAGCCTAATCTAAAGGTGAAAGATGGAAATTGAACAAATATTCTGATGAGGATTGCTACAATTGTTTTTTAGGCATGACAACAGAAGTAGTTAAATATATTAAAAAATAAACCTGTTGGAGCAGTGACTTAAATATAGGAACATTTTTTACCTACTAATATTATAATTGCCAAAGTTTGTAACCATGATTTGTTACACTTTTACATTTAAAACTAAGTCTCTACTATAAAATATAGTAAAATATGTCCAGGGTATGGACACATTTTACTATCAGAAAACACCACAATTCATTATCCTCTACAATCCGCGGATTACTAATTTGTATATATTTCGTGTTGTACAGAGTTATTTTTATTGTTTGTGTTTTACGTATGGAGCAGTCTGTTATAAAACTCACCTATTTCTCTATCAAATATTACGTTATGTCTTTAATTTTAAGAGTTCCGTACCAAAAGTGTAATAGTGCAACCGTAATACTAAGACCTCAATGTCTGTCCATCTGTTTACCTTTACATTTTAAATAGCCTAGATAAATGCAATGTAAAACCTTACCTTAAATAACAATCAATATAATTGGGATGTTCTTTCAGTATGTCCTTGTATAGTTTTTCAGCTTTATTATACATGCATAGAGCTTCGTTGAGCCGAGCCAAGTTGTACATAGTGGTGACAGCAATACTGTTGTAGTATTGTGCGTCTAAAGTCTCTGCTTCCATCTTCTCCCTGTAAAGAAGTAAATTATATCCTATTAATATTACAAACGGACACAGTGGAAAAAGCGGGTAAGAAACATTTTAAAAATTTATGGATTTTTGCATTAATGGACGCTTTAGGAACGGAAAAATGGTTTGCAATTAAAATAATGTGGATTTGATGTATAGCTAGATGAACAAGCTAAAATAAATAGATAATGAAATCGCAAAATATGAGCATTTACTGGAATGTTGCAAAATGTTAGTTATCCACTTCATCCAATTACGTCTTCAAATGTAAAAGGTTGTTTACATTTTTATCAGTTAAATACCGAAACTTTGGAACGCATATTGATGAAACATACATACGAACACGATATTAGCTGACTTGGATAATAGAATACTTTTTACTGAAATGCTCAGATGAGAAATTATTTTCACACTGGCTAAGCCACGAGTAAATTCTTGATATATTATATAAGGACAGCAGCTTCATTTATTTCTTATCGAAAACTTCTGCGAGATTTTGGTTTATTTTTATTAGGGCAGTATTTAAGGGTAAAGTCGCACGTACTGATATGTGTCGGATAGTCTATGCACAACACAACTTTTGTTGTGGTCCTTAATTTTCAAAATATTATCGGAGACTTTACATAATTTTCACTACACTTCAAGAAACTGCCACCCTATGAATTGTACTGGATCGTAGTATATCAAATCTTTAACTTACCTTTCCAACGCCTCTTCTAGATATTTCATAGCCTCATCCAAGTTTCCAAGTCGGTAATGCAAGGCAGCAACATTGTTGAGTATTTCAGCCGGGATATCAGCCTTTACCTTCTCTTTCA
The DNA here is from genome assembly GCA_026546445.1 of Cyclargus thomasi. Classification (NCBI taxonomy): domain Eukaryota; kingdom Metazoa; phylum Arthropoda; class Insecta; order Lepidoptera; family Lycaenidae; genus Cyclargus; species Cyclargus thomasi. The sequence continues at coordinate 22,546 of JAOTAV010015522.1, forward strand.
GAATCTTCATCGCAGTACTGTATGCGTTAAGGGACCCCTTAAATTAATTCAAAATAAATCAAAATGAATATTGTAAGTTCATAAAAAAAAAATTGTATCTTATAAGGAAGTATATATTGCTGTATTGTTATGAAAGGTAATGGGGATAATGGAAATATATCACTTGCAAATACGATAGAAGCTTGATTTTTTTTTAAAACGCCCCCTCCTTATGCCATCTCTATACATCTCTATGCTATAATAATTTTTAAACTTATAGAGGTATATCTCATGATTATATACCTCTATAACTTTAAAAAATTATTTTAAATATACTTAATGTCTTTCATAAGAAAGCCTATGAAAGACAGATTAGGCCAGTGATCAAGGTAAGCTACCCAGTTTACCTTTAACTTTAAAGTACTAAAGCTTAAAATATTTGGTTACCATTGGATTTTAAAATATCGATGTACTACAGGAGTGTATTATAAATGCTATTTTTTTTTATCTGTATTCTGTCTGTAACCTCTTCACGTCTAAGCAACACAGAAAACTAGCGTGAAACGGCGGTTATGTTGTGTTTCGTTCAGTGAGTGAGTTTACCGGTTGCCCAACTTCCCTACCCCCTATCCCTATTCGTCTTTAAGTCTGTACCTCTTCACGCTCAAGAAGCTATTTATTTTGATGAATCTATTTTGATGTAATTTGGTATGGAGATACTTTGAGTCTTGGGGAAGGACAAAGGATATATTTTATCCCGGAAAAATATACAGTTCCCGCGCTATGCACGAATTTTGGCGCTACGGAGTTGACCGTCATCTAGTACAAACCTAATACTGAATGAAGCCCGCAACTTTATTAAGCCAAAGTTCGTGTAACGCGAAGAAAATTTTATCCGGATAAAAAGTGTCCTATGTCCTTGCCTAAGACTCCAAGTATCTCCATACTTTTTTTATGATAATTAGGGGGCGAGCAAGCAGACGGGTTACCTGATGCAAAGCTACTGACGTCGCTCATAGACACTCGTGACATCCGAAGAGTCGCAAGTGTTTCCGGCCTTTATGAGGCGATTCGTCTATCCGTTTCTTTTACCTGTAAATCATTCTGCTCCAATATCTGTGCGAGCTCTATCCACGCCTCAACATCGTCGGGGAACTGTTCCGTCACCTTCTTCAAATGTTGCCTAGCGATGTCCCTCTGGAGTTGCGAGGGAGAGTTCGCGTAGAGGGAGCCCAGAATTTTCATTGTCTCGTAGTTACCCGGTTGGGCCTTTAGTACCTTTTCGAAACACTGAGCAGCCTGTGGGAAAAAGATTTTATGTAAGAAAAGTGTCACCAAAAAGGTTATTTTATAAGCTATTTGTATAAGCTATATGTAGTGAGTTTTGAATAAGGTAAAATAATCCGAAAGGGGGTGACGCTAAGTAAAAAGTCACGTGACCAACGAATTTTTTGTACACAATTATTTCCACAAGTCATAGAACAAAAGTTATTCATAATCACCCCCTGGGGCACCCCATTTCATATTTTTTGATAATCTTTTTTTATTAAAAAGGGTTTGTTCGCAATGTCACCCTTATAGAAACACAAGAAAATTATTTATGATTTAAACTTAATGCCTAACTTAACTAACCTGTACAACATTTTTCACCCCATTTCATTACACCTTATTCAAAACACCTAGTATATTTCATTATTATTATTAGCATTAATTTTTGAAGAAATAATAAAAAATGTTTTATTTTATTTTGAACATATTTAAATCACAAAACTATAAAGAAAAAGCAATATATTTTCTACACTGAAGGCCTGTTTCACCACTTTCTGAAAAGAGCCATATAGCCTATCCACAAGATAACTGACAGATGAAGTATGGAGAATATGTTACATAAGTTGTGGATAGCGAATACAGTCAATGAGGAAACAATGATATGGTGCACCCTAATTCAACTAACTTACGTTTTCTGTATCACCCCTATAAATATACATCTGTCCCAGTCCGTAATGTGGTAATACGAAGTTAGGGGGAGCAAATTGTGTGGCCTGATAGTAATATTGGAAGGCCTGTACACAGTCCCCTTGAGCGTGGAACGCCCGTGCTAAATGATGACAGCTCTCCGCTCGCATAGCCTCGTTCTCTGTATTGTGGAAGGCGTGTAAAGCCAACCTTTGCACCTTACCATAGTCCTGAAATTTTCAATTCATATTTTCTTAAATAATTTATTAATAGTTAAGGATTTCTTATGAGTACTGCCAGGGAAGTTAATACAGAGCCAGAATGTGGATCTTAGTATGTTGGATGGGTTATGTTTCACCCAACCAACTTATTTTTGGCATTGGTATATTATGACCAAATGGCATAGGTCTGGCTCTTCGTCTATTTATTCAACGGTATGAGAAGGGTTTCTCAGGGATCAATTAATTCGTTAATCCGAGGATTCGTCAATCATGAAGAAAAAATTCCATCTTGTTATCGGTAACCACGGGCGACGGCCCCCCGTATCGGTCGGTTGACTCTATGGTTTGCT
>JAOTAV010015533.1:0-25049 GCA_026546445.1 Cyclargus thomasi
CACATATTTAATACACATCCAAGACCCAGGAACAATGAAAAACTTTTTGCTCCATCGGCGGGATTCGAACCCGCGACTCCCGGCTTACGCTACCAACGCGCTTACCAACTGAGCCACAGAGGTCGCCAAAAGGGTAAGGGTAAAAGTTATTTCTGTATATTACACTATACACAGCAAAATTAGTTTGTGTGGTTAAGGCGTAAAGAGTATCACCTCTCTATGGCAGACAGAATACACCTGTGCTTGATATTAGCTTTAGCTTGAGGTTTTTTAAAAAATTTCATTGGACGTCGTAAATGTTGTTTCGTAACTTTTTATAAAAATTCACAAAAATATTTTTACTAGTTTTCGACACGGGTTCAAACTTGCCGACACTCCCCATCCCTATACGAGGAAAATGTACGAAAAAAGTGATGTAATTTGTATACGAGTGAAGTATGATAGTCTGGAGGGGAGAAAATAGCTTCGACTTCGCCAGAGGCAAGGTCGGTGTAAGGCCACGTGTGGGAATCGTGCCAAATTCCGGGGTGATACCACGGCCTTACAGGAAACTGGCGTGAAGCGGCGTTGTGCTGTTTTTCGTTCATTGAGTGAATTTACCGGTGGCTCAACTTCCCTTCCCTTCCCTTCGCAACGCACTTGCGATTCTCCAGATGTTGCGAGTGTCTATGGGCGACTGCAGTTGCTTTTCATCAGGCAACCCGTATGCCCGCTTGCCCCCTAAATGTCATACAAAAAAATTATTATCATGGTGCCGATTATGACTTTTTTTGTATCACCATCATTATCACTTCCATGGAAACGACCTGTCATTAAAAAACATAATTATTTTAAATTTTGATCAACGCTTAAACTTCAGGATTGCGGTACCTTCTGGTAATCCTCTTAAAATGTCCGTGGAAGTCTAGGGTCAGTCCAACAAAATTGAAAAAAAATCTCGTTTGCTGTATGAGAGCGACTCTTTTTCATTAAATTATTTTAGTTTTAGTATTTGCTGTTATAACGGCAACACATAGCTTGTAAAAATTTCAGCTCTCTAGCTATTAACGTTCTTGAGATACAGCATGGGGACAGACAGACGGACGGACATCGAAGTCTTAGTAATAGGGACCCGTTTTTGCCCTTTGGGTAAATAATTGTAATTGTATTACTGAAAAAATAAAATCTCCTGACTTATTTTGTAAATTGTGTACCTTGTAAAAATAAAATAAAATTTGACCAAATGATAAGAATATAATCAAAATATTTTTATTTTAATGAATTGACTTAATAATATTTGATTGGTATACTTGTGGCGGTACCCACATTAAGCGTAATAATTCTGCATCGCGCTATCGAAGTTCTTGAAACACGGCGGCATATATACGACAGCTGAAATCTCTCGCTCGGTCGGAAGATCTTCCATTGGGGCCTCCACGCACATTCCTACATACTTATTCTGCTAGATATATTAAAACGAAAACGTAATAAAAATTATATAACAAATTAGGAGAATGCATGGCAGATATTTAAATGAGTGTGCGTGTACATTTAACTCATTACTTTATAATATTTTTTATTTTTTTATTACACTCTAGTATTTGCACAGTATAATGTAGTAGAATATGTGTTTTTTTATGATATTTAGAGGGCAAGCGAGCAGACGGGTTACCTGATGGAAAGCAACTGCAGTCGCCCATGAACACTCGCGACATCCGAAAAGTCGCAAGTGCGTTGCCGGCCTCTTATGAGGGAATAGGGATAGAGGGATTAGGGAAGCTGGGCCACCGGTAAACTCACTCACTGAACGAAAACACAGCACAACGCCGTTACACGTCAGTTTTCTGTGAGGCCGTGGATCGCTCCGGTCGAGCCGGCCCATTCGTGCCGAAGCATAGCTCTCCCACGGCAAAAATGAAATGTAAAATACTAACACCTTATTGTACCATATTCCTTGCAAATAAAATAGATTTGATTTGAAGGAACCTACATAAGGTTCCTGACTACTTAGCGACTTCTGTCTAGATGATTATATTTTTTTTGTATTTTGACCCAACACAGGGTGTGTATTTTAATCAAAAGAAGTGTATGAGAGAGTACTCGTAGCAATTCCTTTGAACCCTTTTGCTACGATACTTGAACCCATAATGGTGAACGCACATTTTTTAGAACCGAACGCGACAAACGCGGCGAAGGAAACGATTTTAAGAATTCGGTATATGATATGTTCTGGGGGCTTAGCCAAGACCTAAACGTTTTCGCTTCTTTGTAGAATCGCCAAACAAATTTTATGAAAATGGTATAAGCGTTCGTTACGACTTACTCATTTCCATACATTTTCTTTGACGATTCTACAAAGAAGCGAATACGTTTGGGTCTTGCCCGCGCTTAATTGTCCGATTAATCCGAATCGTTCGCTGTCAAATTGAAAAAGACTGGCTTGAGGATGGAACGACGATGACTTTGACTCCTTCCGTTTTAATATGCGTATACTGTTATACATCGAAAACATATTCAAATACAAATACAAAATATTTTATCTACATTATTGGATTGCTATAAGACTGTTTGAGTACTTTGTTCTATGAGAATGAGTGGATTGACGCCCGAATTCGCGCCAAACATGATTTCTTTCTGCTATAGTATGTACCTATGTATACAACACGGTCACAGGTGACCTTGATAAATAAATGGTTTTTTATATATCTAGGGGGGAAACGAGCAGACGGGTTACTTGATGGAAAGCAACTACCGTCGCCCAAGGACACTGGTGACATCGGAAGAGTCACAACCGCGTTGCCGGCCCTTTTTTTGAGGGAATAGGTATTAGATTAGTGATGTTGGGCCACCGGTAAACTCACTCACTCAATTAAACACAACACAATGCCGTTCCACGCTAGTTTTCTGTGAGGCCGTGGTATCACTCCGGTCGAGCCGGCCCATTCGTGCCGAAGCATGACTCTCCCACGTCGAAATGTATAAAAACAGAAACTAGCCAATTGTTACCTTGTAACGGTAACGATATTTTAGCTAGTTTTCTTATGTTTGTTTTTTATTTCTTTATGTCAACTGTCTTGTTAATGAGACTGTGTTATAAGTCTATTTTTGTGTTCGACGACGCTTGGACGTGCTCAATGTGTGGTGAGCTTAATATTAGTCGCACTCAACACTCATAACATAAGGTCATTGGATCAATTTCGTGGCGATATTTCACGACGGCATGCCACACTGCTATATACTATATACGTACTATGAGTATATATGTACATTAATAAATATCATTAACTACCTGTTCCAGCGGGCTCGAAAAAAAAATTGGTTTTTAACTTGCGTTTTCGAATTCGAAAATTAACATTATGTTTTCCAAGATGAAGTGGCATTTGTTACCCCTCCATCCTTTCTACTAAGTCTATGCCAGAAATCAAGCCAGAGCAAGATTGAAAGCTTTCTTGTAGCCGGGAGGTGAGAGTGCTATTTTTGTGGTCACTCGAGCGTCGTCGAGACCTAGTACGTTTTGTGGATTAGGTAAAAAAAATCACGTTTGTTGTATGAGAGCCCCTTTTATTTTTTGAAGGTTTTTTGGTTTTAGTATTACTTGTAATAGCGGCAACAGAAATACATATTTTGTGACAATTTCAACTCTCTATCTATTACTATTCTTGAGATACAGTCTGGAGATAGACGGACAAACAAACAGACAGACAGATCGACAGATGGACCGACATCGAAGTCTTATTAATAGGGTCCGTTTTTACCTTTTTGGTACGGAACTTTAAAAAACCGGCCAAGTGCGAGTGGCACTCTCGTACGAAGGGTTCCGTACCAGTAAAGCCCAAAAAATCAGAAACCACAACTCTGAAAGTCTAACAGCTATAGATTTACACTTCTTGACAAGCGATTCCGCGATGTAGACGCAACGCCACCTAGTACCAAGAAGAAGAAACTTGAAAATAAAAATACGTTCTTTGTATAATATGGGAGCCACTCTCAAATACTTAATTTGTTTTATTTTTATTATTTGTTGTTATTGTGGCAATAGATATACATCTTTTGTGCAAATTTCAATTCTCTTGCTATTACCGTTCTTGAGATAGAGCCTGAAGACACACAGACGGATAGACTTTGAAGTCTTAGTAATACGGTCCCGTTTTTACCCTTTGGGTACGGAACCCTAAAAAGTGACTTTTCCAAACTACTGTAAGGGTAATGTAGAGAGGGCGCCAATTTCAGCCTTACTAATATTATAAATGGGAAAGTGTGTTCGTTTGTTTGTCCTTCCTTAGCGCTCTAACGACGCAACCAATAGACGTGATTTTTGGCATAGAATAAGTTGAAAATATGGAGAATAACATAAGCTAAGTTTGGTCTTGGAAAAACATTACATTTTTGAAAGAAATGTATCTTTACCAATTTTTGAACTCAACGCGGGCAAAGCCGTGGGCAAAAGCTAGTTATCAATTAAATAATATTTAATAAAAGAAACAACGGGGAGAACAGCAACTGACGCATTATATCCAGAAGGCCTATGTCTTAGTAAACACCTTAAAATAGCTGAAATTATAAGGATGATAAAGGTAAAAATAAATATAATTCGGGGCTGAATATTTCAGTTTTGTCCGCCTAAAAACAATTGAAGATCCGGGGCTGAATAAACCTCTAGGCTTATGATTTTTATTTATTTTTTTATTTAATAATTTTTGGTCACAGGAAACATTTTCAGAAGAACGATTTACACAGTAAGACGACACTAATAATCTGCTTATTTCTAAAGAAATCTCTACCAGCAGCCCTACGGAGAGAGATAGGCTTAGGATTTAAAATAGTACGCGCACAATAAATATGAATATAACTTATAGACAATTAATTTAAGCTTATAAATAAAATCAATAATATAACATTTCCAGCACAGACTTCCCCGTGTATCAACGTCTGTTTAAAATATATTTCACGTGAAGGATTTTCATAAAAGCGTATGCTGATGTGCTTTCGTGAATTTTGGAAAAATGTGGCTTTCAGCTTCAAAGATTAAGTTTCTATTCACCTTTGCTTTTGAAATAGGAATTTCTGAGATTTAAAGCTGCACTCCTATAACTAAATATTTTACAAAAAGTTGGCTTTTCTAGCTTTGCGGCCGCCATAGATATTGACAAAAATGCAAATAAAATACCGCTTAATTAACTACATACAATATTATTTTGCTCTACACCACTGTAAACCAATGGCAGCATCGGTCGCGAAAGAACTGGATGGTGAATGCGCTCTTTTGAGTGAACTAAGTGAACTAGATCACTGATGATTCGGGATTGTAAACTAAGAGAATGAACTAAAGTTTCCTGGACTTCGAACCGAAGAAAGCTTCGAACTAAACAGCTCCTCTTTGCAATCAGTGTAGATTGTGTTTTTATGATATTTATGGGGCGAGCGAGCAGAGGGGGTTACCTCGTGGAAAGCAACTGCCGTCACCCATGGACACACGTGACATCCGAAGAGTCGCAAGCGCGTTGCCGGCCTTTATGAGGGAGTAGGGAATGGGAATAAGGGAAGTCGGACCACCGGTAAACTCACTCACTGAACGAAACACAGCACAACGCCGTTTCACGCCAGTTTTCTGTGAGGCCGTGGATCACCCCGGTCGAGCCGGCCCATTCGTGCCGAAGCATGGCTCTCCACGGCAATGAGCTATGGTCTCATTGGTACGCGCCTCCACCGGGGTTCGAAGCTGTACCTTCTCGAGTGCGAAGCAAAGTTTTTACCCATTAGGCTACGGATGCTCGAAGTGTTGTAGGGCATACTCACCTCTGTCCGCCGGTATTAGGTTATATATTCGCCTTTAAGAGGATTGCGTACCAAACGGTTGTCATACAACGGGCAAAAAACAAATAAACGAATTATAATTATGATTATAACAAAAATGTTTCAATATTTTCAAATCCACAATAAATATTTAAAAAACAAAAACATAAAAGCCTAGTAAAAAAGTTTGTAAAAAAGTTCCTAAAAATACTAGCTACAAATTCATTACTCTAGGGTTTAGGAGGTAGAAAACGTTATGGCCAACCAATAACAACGTGTTTTTTTATTTATTTGACTTTAGTTTTACGTCTCTCGGAGGGACTGCAACCAAACTGCATTTAAATTAGACCAGATGAAGCCCGCAATTCCGTTGCACCAAAATTCGTTTACCTCTCGGGAACCGTACGCTTTTTCGGGATAAAAAGTAACCTATTGCCTTCCCCGGGACTCCATGACAAATTTCGGCAAAAATGGTTTAGCGTTTTTACGTGAAAAGGTAACAGACGTCTGTCTGGCCAAACTGTTACAGACAGACACACCTTCGCATATTACCTATAAGTGTAGTAGTAAATATAGTCTTTTATGTATTATGTGGTATAGTATATAGATGAAAATAGTGCAATACGTGTATTGGAGCCAAGTAAAAAGTGCGGTCAGAATATAGCGGTTTTCCCCTAAAATGTGTCTAAATATAACTTTGATCGTCAGCTTTGATCTTCAGCAGGCGCACGCTTCGATCGCCTTCGCTTCTATCGATTGATTTACGCCTAGATACCAATACTGTTCAATCAACTCAATAACAACTCTATTACAACAACCTAAAATTCAAAATCGGTAAGCGAATTCTGTTAACACATATTGGAATTCGTTACATAGAAGCGTTGAATTTTAAACTCTATCAAGTAAGAAATAGAAGCTAAAATCAATCGTTCGTGTGTTATAGACGAAAGTAATTTAGGACCCATAGGTAACACATGTTTAGGTGATGTTAAATGCTGATTTTTTTCATGGAAGTGAGTCAGACGTTCTAATTTTAAGTGCCTATCTCCTCATTACAAAATTAACAGAGTATGTTGAACTTTACTACAAACAAACCAAACTTTTTGCCCGACTGTTCCAGAAAGAGGGTTATGTTTTTCAAGACAATGTATGTATGTATGTATAATTGTTTGGCAAGCTCTGCATTCTAAACGGCTTAATGGTTTTTAACTTCGTCTTGGTAGCACACTTGCTATGCAATTTTTTTATTTACGCTGTGTCACTACAATAAAAATGAAAATGACCGATTTTGAAGTCGAAATTATGATGTTCCAAAAAATTTGTTTTGCCTATTAGTTCGAGTAGGGTATCAAAATGAAGGGCTCTTAATAGCCATTCCAAAAATAAACATACCTTGATTTTTAAATTGTAATGGTTCCTGCTTCCTGCAGTCAGGTTTTTGGACATTTTGCTTGTTTGGAGTTATCGATGGAAACTGACTATAAAATTTTTCCCTTGCTATCTTATTGCTTGCTGTTAGTTATTACTCCAAGCTGAGTAAGGTACATTTATGAATAAAATATGATGGTAAATTCTAATTGGTTACTTCTAGAATGTATAACAATTTCATAATGAGCGATTTACATTATCTTAGTGCTAATCAGGGTAGGCCATAGTTTTTGACAATTTCAACTCAATTACTATACTAAACGCTTACACATGTAGGAAACTTCTCGTGTGAAAGAAACAAGAAAGTTGTTCATTTAGCGCTAACGGAGTCTTGTACAGGGCGCCGAGCTGGGGTGAGACCCCTAATCACAAACACGTAAAATATAACCTAAAATAGGTATTGTTCTTTGTTTTACTATAAATAAATAAATAAATAAAAAACATTTATTTATATGTAAATTTGAAATAAATGTTTTCAGAATGTCTACGTTGACTTACCACCGGTTCGGGAACTAGCCGTGCGAGAAGAACCGGCGTAAGAAACACGCACGGGGCTACTTTTTACCAAAAAAGTGGAAGAAATCATCTTTTAAAAAAAATATATACAATCAAATGTAACTTATCGAATACATTAATAATAAAAAAAATAGTTACATCAATTTAAATCAAAAATTAATAATTTTCTTGAAGTAGCCTTGCAAACAGCTGTTCTACTCCCAGGATGTGCCGTCATTAATAAAATCATATCACTTTATAGTAGGCGTTGGCAAACAAGCGTTCTTTGGCTACTTTTTTAAACTTGTATATAAAAAGCAAGCTTATTATATATGACCTAAAGCTAGCTTTCTAAGAATTTTTTTTATGATATTTAGGGGGCAAGCGAACAGACGAGCTGATGAAAAGCAACTGCCGTCGTCCATGAAGACTCGTGACATCCGAAGAGTCGCAAGTGCGTTGCCGGCCTTTATATGGAGAAGTTGGGCCACCGGTAAACTCATTTGCTGAACGAAAAGGTTTTTCTGTGAGGCCGTGGTATCACTCCAGTCGAACCGGCCCGTTCGTGCCAAAAATGGCTCTGCCACGGTAAAAATTTTGATTGTTACAATGTATATTTTTTCCTTTACATTACTTTAAGATTTTTTATATCCTAAATAAACCCTTTACACTCTGCAAAGAATTCGATTATCCAAAAAGGCATTGTACGTGAGAATTAATATGAACCAACTTCCATTAAGACAAAGAGAACCTTATCTTAAGGCGGTAGAGTGTAATCTCCAATGGAAGAAAATTTCAAAATTTTAACAAAAATCCTGGTATTCTATAACGAGTCTTATGCAGTTACGATACGGCTGAAATTCGAACAACGAAATATTGCGTAAAATACGCAACGTTTTATCGCGCGTAAGGACGAAATGAAGAGTTGAAGGGGTTCCAATAAAAGAGAGATATACCATAGGAGGTACATAATGACATTTTTATGAAGAAAAAGGCAAATATTCTCTTGGTGACTTCTCAAAAGTATTGAAAAATGTAGGCCACCTTCCCTTTTATTGAGTTCGTATGTATGGATTAGAACGTCGGGTCATACTGTGGCTCTACCATGAGTTTGAAGCAATAGTATTTGTCGATACTCGATACCGACTAATTTTTATTATGGCAATTTTAGTTCTCCAAGTGACCCCTAGAAGAGCTGTAAAATTTTGAAAGACGAAAGGTTTTTGGCGGGACGTGAAAAAATAATGTTGGGTTTGTGTATCTCTTTGCTAAATTAGTGTTGTTTCGGATTTTATTGCATTATAGTGGTAAAATATCAACCATTAAATATTCGTTATCATGCATAAGAGTGGGTAAGTGATACAACTTCAAGAAACGTGCTGTTTTATGTATCTCTCCAAAAATCCACTAGAAATTTTAGTAAAGCGTCTACCACTTTACTAAATCCACTGACTTGACGCTTTGACTGCACTGACGATTTGTCTTGACTTTGACTAGACTTTAGACTTGACGAAATATTGTAACGTTGCTAAAATTAATGGACCGAGAAAATTGATTTCCCGGCTTTACTCGACACTGGCTATGCTTAGATAGCCGTAGCGCCATAAAAAAGAGAAGGAAAAAATAAAATAACTGTCGACATGACGTTTGACATTGACGTACTATTATGGCAAACATGTGGTTTTGAGTTTTGACGTGGCCTAATAGCGCGTGTTAAAAGGCTTTCTTATTCATTTAATACTAGTTACTATTTATAGATATGTGTTCAAATAGGAAACATATAATACATAGTGAATAAACAAGTGGAGAATATAGTAAAGGACAGCGAGCAATATTGCATTTTACAATCTTCTTAAAATGTAATAAAAATAGGCATGCATATGAGATACTTGGCTTCACCAGTAGTTTTCTAATTAATCTGTGTGATCAATGGACAGCCAAAGAAACTATTGACCTAAATAAAGTAACAACTAGGTGCTTAACTGCAATCTGCAAGCAATGATAAAGTTTCGTTGTAAATTTTTAATTGAATAACACGACAGCTTGCCCCAGTCTTCCAATGACATTGCCCCGTGCGAGCTATCATAATCGTGTCACAATTTTGTTTGAGATAAAAATATTACTGAAAAAAAATACACCCATTTTTCAAATTTCGCTTCTAATGATACCTTAGCCCTTAAACTTTGTCGGAGGTTTTAATTACACCCTGTATAGGTCGACGTCAGAAAGTATTTTTTTATTGTGAGTCGCGGTCGCTTGACGTGAATCGGAAATCCACCTTTAGAAGAAAAACTCCGACCGGATTTATTTGTTTTGACGTTTGTTAAGCCTTTGGCATCAGGCATCATTAAAATCGCCAAGGTTGAATACCCACCCCCGCAGTGAGACAAAGAACATGCCAACTCCAAACAATTTGAGAAAATTACTGGATGGATGATAGATTTTTGGACAAACAAAATTTTACAAAGGATGGTTTCACAAAAGTCTTTTCAATTGCATGCTGAGTAACGGCACATAAAGTTTTTAGCTTAAAGCACACATACTATCAACAGACAACAGATTTATATAGTTTTTTATCATAATATCAATTTTATAGTCCTTCTTTATAGCGATAGGCTGCAAGCCTGGAAGATATCGCTTTTTAGCTATAAGGCTTCCAAAATTGTATTGTCCTTGCTATGCTTTTTTTTAATTTATAACCTTAAGTTATAAGGTTATAAACTTTGTTATGCAATAAATTATGTATTTTTATTAGTTTTAATTTTATTATGACTAAGGTCTATGTTTCTCATGTATGTACTTATGTGATTCTTTCATTTACATGGAAAAAAAACGTGAGTAAAGTAGCTTTATTTGTATGGTCGCATTTTAATTTTTTTCCATTACTTAGAATAATTAATATTTGTCCACAGTCCTTGTCATCGTCCGTCGAGTGATTCCTCTGCGTACCTACATATTACAATGCACTCATTTACTAACACATTAAGGAATGACAAACCTGATCAGATTTTTACACTAGTATCGAAAACATTTGAAGACATACGTGGAAAAAGCAGATAGTTAACATTAAAAAAACTACCGGATTTTTTGCCTACATGGATGCTTTAGGACCAGAAAAATGATTTGAAACTAAAATAATGTAGATTTAATGTATAGCTAGATAATGGAATTTTCAAGATTTGTTGTAATATTATAGAGAAAAAATTGTATTTACTTGAATGTTTTTAAAATGTTAGTTAACCACTTCTTCCATTTATGTCTTCAATTCATTTGCACTAAACCTGGAATATAATTTTTGAATCGACATCTCTAAACAACTAGACCGAGCTTCCTTTTCAGTTGGAAGAGAGTGTAGACGAGGCTTAAATATTATTCCCTTATCTCGCCGCAAGTCGTGTTTGTGTTTCCTGTCAGAACAAACTTAGTTCACAAAACTAACATCGATCATTATTACGAAAGATACTTTCATATAGTTTATACAAAATATGAGTATTACGGGTTAACTTAAGTTAGATGACAAAAATTGTGCGTATTTATCTATATATATAAAATAACAAGTCCTGACCGACTGACTGATTCATATTCGCCGAGCTAAAATTATTAAAGCTATAGCCATAAAGTTTGGAAAGTAGGATTGTTTTATTAGGTAGACACCCGCTAAGAAAGGAATTTTAAAAATTCAACCCCTAAGGTAAAGTTCTATATCTACGCAAGTTCGTCATTTCTTAAATTAGAGACTTAAAATATTGTTTCTGAGCTGCTAATTCAAAATAAATGAATAAGTGTTTAAGCGTTTTATGAAATTTTATTTCCAGAGGGTGAAATAGGGGTTGAAATTTTGTAAGAAAATACTAAAGCTAGTATTAATATATTTTTTGGGTATAATTTCAGGATTCTTTTTATTTGAAAATGGGATCGTCTATGGGCTTTTAGCCCATTTGTTTGCTATTTTTATATTTGGTTTTTGTACCAAGGATCTCATCCATACTTCTTGTTCGAGTTATATAACATTCTTTTTAATGTCAGTCCATCACGCTTTCGGACTTTTACATTTTATATTATAATTTAATAGTATATAATATATATTATTATTATATTAAATATAAATTCTTCTATTTACTGTTATACTGTTTATATACTTTACTCTTACTTATTATCTACTTTTATTTGGTCGATCTCTGGAGTCGTTTGTCGTACTCGCTATTTGACCAAGGACTTGGTGGTTTCCGTCTTCGACTACCCCATTTGAGTGTTCCGTTCTTTTATATGATCGATTGACGACACTAAGGACATTTTAATCAAACTGGCTACATCGTCACCATCAGTATAGCATCGATTATATTTCATTATCCTCCCTTTTTGTATAGGTAGCTTCCTCAAGATGGCCCATGGCTGATTTCAAGATTAGCACAAATTCATCATAATATAATTATTTGTCTTTAAAAATTGGCATTCCAATCGGGGCCCTAAACCATAACTCGGGGTACACTTGCGGCAGCGCGAGCGGCAGATTCTGCAGAGCTAAAAAAAAATATCCACAACCGAACATATAACCTCCTCGTTTTTGGAAGTCGGTTAAAAAAAGGCGAGACAGGAGATACCGTGGTAGATATGTGAGGTGCGTCCGGTAAAAAAACTACAGATTGCACAATATATATTGTAAATTGTAAGAGTTTTGAAAAACAAATAATATATAATTTAAGATGGAATGAAAATATCGTATCTCATACCTTTGCCAGATTTTTTGTTTTATTATTTCTATTACTAAAATAAAAGCTATAATAAACTCGGTATGAGCAATAAACTGACTAATAAGCATACAAAGAATGCCCTATTTGTATGGAAAATAGTATTTTATGTCACACAATATACCGCACCATATATTTTGGGAACGCGATCTTATTATTCAGATATTTATTCATATAGGACTTGGTTTGCTATATTCTCTACTTTTGTTAAAACGTTATAAAATTTTGTATGTTAGTATGCAATATAGTGGCGTAACTACAAGGTGGCAAGCCGCAAATGGCGTTGGAAAAATGATCTCTCTTTCTAACTACTTAACTACTTTAAAGGTGTTGTCCTGCTAATCATGGTTTGTAATCTGAACAATTCTCAAATCCCCTTGAATACCTTTAAAAACTGCTTTCAAAAATCGCCCCCTTTTGGGTGAATTTCAGTGACAAACACATGAACACAAGAATTATATGGGTATAATAATGTAGATGCGTTAAAAAACTGTCTGTTTTTAATCTTTTTTAAAAAGATCGCTTACAATTTTATTACTTTTAAGGTAAGCAAATTTAATACAATCTTTATACTAAAAGAGACAAAAGAAAACAATCTCGTTAGAACACAAGCGTCGTTTAAGATAAGACACATAAGAAATGTGACTTAATGGTAGTTAATGTGATATTAACGATGCTGTACTTTCATACATACGACCATCATGTGCTTATCTCCTTAATGCCGGCATTAAATCTGGAGTAGGTTTATTCTAATGGTATGTGTCAGGGGCGGACCTAACTGGGGCCACTGGGGGCACCGTTTAAAGATGGCCGTGGCATAAACATTTTTTTTTTCTTTCAAGATTCACTTTGATTTTGAAACTTGGTTATTTTATTGCACCTCGTAATTTGTAGCCAGTTTTTATATAAGGGGTAAACGGCACTATTTTACTAAAACTTCGATATCTGTCCATCAGTCCTGTCTGTTTGTAGACTATATCTGAAAAAAAAAACAGTAATATCTATAATTGTTACAAATGTTTGTCTATTTTTGCTTCACATTGGTTCAGAGTCCTTACACAGGTACTAAGTTTCCAAGATTTTACAACAAGGCCTTGTCACCATGACAAGTGTAGCCGACCCTGAGCCAAACGAATGTTCCAGATATCAAGCCTAAATTGAACTGTTACTTGTTGTAATTTTTGCAACATGTAGATAAAGTACTGAACGGTTTTTTTTGCTGGATGTTAATTTTATACAGTAATTATAGTTGTTGGTTCGGACAGAAGGTATTCTGCCAAATTTCTGGAAAATTACTGAATTACTGATAAAAGATAGAGGTATATACTCTATGCGCATAAACTACTGAACCTTAAACATTTTTTTTTTATTTTAAAAAGCATTTTTAAGCGGCGACCATCTTGGATTTAGATTTTGCATAGTGTATTTATTGCATTGTGCTATCCAAGACCTTTCATTTGATACCCATATTGGAAAAACTATATTTTCCGCCATTTTAAGCGGCGGCCATATTGGATTTAGATTTAGAGTATACCTGTATCTATTATAAGTAATTCTGTTTCATGAAAGTAATTTTCCTAAAACTTGGCAGAACGTTGTTCTGTCCGAGCGAGCCACTGTAA
Organism: Cyclargus thomasi; assembly: GCA_026546445.1. Classification (NCBI taxonomy): domain Eukaryota; kingdom Metazoa; phylum Arthropoda; class Insecta; order Lepidoptera; family Lycaenidae; genus Cyclargus; species Cyclargus thomasi. The sequence goes on from JAOTAV010015533.1 coordinate 14,066, forward strand.
TTACTGTACAAAATTAACGTATATTTTATTAAAATTATTATTTAAGTAATCTCATGTAGTTAGATTACTGAAGTAATTTGTTGAAATGTAAAAAGCTTTCGAAATTAATAAATGGTTAGTCTGTAGGTGCATAATTACCCATCAATCTGTTGACTTGCAATCAGATTAACAACTACAAAGTAATTATAATCAAGTTAATTGTAATCTAAATACTTATTGCCCCACACTGGTCCTACGCCATGTTGACTGTAGCAGAGCTGACCAAGCGTCAACAAGGGGATTTATACAAACCCTAAAAAATTATTACTTTATTTCGTTGACACTCTCGATGATCCTACTTAAAATTTGACACTTATTCTCTTTAGCTTTATATGACACATCGGCTATATAACCATGGCCAGCCATATTTTTAGCAACGTTACATAATATCGTCGAGTCTAAAGTCTCGTCAAAGTCAAGGTTAAAGCGTCAAGTCAGTCAACTTAGTAAAGTGGTAGACGCTTTACTAAAATTTCGAATAGAGTTTTCAAATCAAATCAAAATCTTTTATTTATTTGATTTTAACGATGTGAATTAATTAATTTTATTCTCATACTCATCATAGACCCATATTATAAATACCCTAAAACTAACACACACATTATATTATAATAGATACCTTAAAGTCTAACATACATATATTAATATGTATCCTTAAAAAACTAACACTTTGTCACGTGTTTTCGGTGACGTGACGCACTTCATTACAAAAAGTTTTGGAGACATACATATAATAGCACGTTCCTTGAAGTTGTATCACTCGCTCACACTTGTGCATGATATCGAATATTTCACGGTTGATACTCCACCACTTAAACGCCTTAAAACCGGAAACATCACAAATTTAGTGAAGAAATACAAAAAAAAACATCACTTTTTCACATCCCGCCAAAACCTCCACATCTTTTCTTTTCAAAATTATACAAATTCGAAGGTAGTTCTATATTTTCATTGCAATGAAGTTTTGTTTCATGACTGTACAATTTCGAGGGTAGTTAATATATTCCACGCGCAATAAGCACTCGCAATGCAACTCCTGATTTGTTGTAATTTGCATTTTCTGCAGATACCGAAGTTAATTTAAATATGACGACTAATAAGTTGGTTCGAGCGCCGAGTCAATGGAGCCTCGTTATAACTTCTGTAGCCAACTTCAGGCATGTCATATAAATCTGACAAGTTTTTGTTCGCAGTTAGCTTCACTCGGTAACTCGGTTGTAACAAGCTCTCAAGTTCAAATTCAATTGTAGTCCGGCTGTAACGTAGTACGGCGATTCCTTGTGGCGGTTTCTTTATGTTTAAATAAATAATAAATAAAAAAACTTTTTAACAAAACAATATTTGTGAATAAAAGGAAGTAAAAACAGCTCCAATCCTGGATGACCTGTAAAACTAATTTAATATGCAAGATCTCGGGACAAAGGAACCCTTAATATTATAGGATTCCCTTGTCCACTTTCCAGCTCCATCATTGTTAACCGATTTATACATGCATGCTAAATATCAGCTTGATCGAAACCTGGGAAGTGGATCAAATTTGACGTGTGTAGTGTAAAAATTAAGTATAGTTTTTTTTTATTTTAATTAATTCAAATACAAAATGTCTAAATTAGTTAGAATAGTAGGTGGTGTCAATTTCATTTTCTAAAGAAACTTGGTGAGAACCCCAAACAAGGTCCTAAAACGAAAGTGTAAGGAAAAACCGAAAGTAAATGCTGCAAACATTTTGTCATAACTAAAAGAAGGGCTTTACAAATAAATTGTGACATTAAAGGGACACAGGTACTGGGAGGGACAGCTCTTGACATATAAAGGGGCTACTTTCTATTCTGATCGGTCGAGTTATTCCCCTGATGCGTGGTATTTAGATCCTTTGTATGTTTAGATATCAATAACGGCCAAACTATTATGAAACGAAACCCGGTCAACATTACAGCGTTGTACACGTTCCTTGGAATATAATATTGTAAGTTGATCGATGAGTTCAGAACATATTAATTGAAAGTATGTGTAAATACGTTTTGAATAAATGAATGAATAACACTTTATTACACCAAAAATAACCATGACATAATACATAGAGTACAAATAAATGGTTAATAAGAACAAAAGGCGGTCTTATAGCTATGAGCAATTTCTTCCAGACAACCTCAGTAAAATTATTATATAGATAGTAACTAGAGTAATGAATGTGGCGTAACTATACCGTTTCGTTTCTCTACGTCAAACCAATACAAAAACGCGTCAAGCGATTATAGTCTAGGGGATACTGATCGGTGGCCCCTTCCGGCTGGGGGCCCGTGGCATTTTGCCGGTTTGCTACCTTGTAGTTACGCCACTGATAGTTTTATCTGCGTGAAAACGATTTCGCATGAGATTAATTAATCGGAATACAAAGTATCCCAAAATTGAAATTAGCTACTACACTACATGTCAGCGGAACCCTTCGTAAGTAAGTCCAACTCGTACTTGGACTGTCTAGAGGCTATGTCGCTTTGTAAAGAAAAACCTGACGTTGAGAGAATTTCTGAAATCTTACCAATGCTTTTTGTAAAGTCTAGCAATTTTTTATACATGGATACTTAGGTTTCATTGTTTTTGTTAATGTAGATATTAAAGACGCGCGACGTTCTGAAATTTTGATCCGGTGATTTTCTCAAACATAGTAAGAAGTGATGCATACAAATTATAAGTAATTTAAACAAATATTATATGATGTTACTAACATTTGAATTTTGTTTTTTCACTATTTCACCGTTTAAAAAAATAAGCTAGGTTTCCTTCTTTTTTATTTTTTTATCTATTCTGTGCACCTAAATCACAAAAATTTTGTTATAATCTATCTTTAAGTTGCAAGTGGTTTGTTTTCTGTCTTACTAAAATAGTTAGCCTTACGTGAAAACTTGATACCTACTCTACATGTAATATTTGTTTTAACATTAACATTTGTTTTCCAAATAAAATAAAATAATTTGTTAGATTTTTTTTTACATATAAGTCTATGTTACCTGCCAATAAATTCTTTCTCTTCATTAAGCAAGCAAATCTTAGCTTGCTTTATTTTATTAGTTTTAGATAAAAGTACATCTGAAACCTAGCAGGGTTTACCGTGGTTCACTGTTCGCCCTACTTTCACACTGTGAATGGATTACTGGGCCCTACTGAGCTCACAGAGTCACAGGTATGGCTTTATAAGGTTAATCAATAAGATTAGTTTAAACCGTGGATCGAGCTAGATGTACTTTGAACTGAAACAGTAAATACTTTAAAATCGTTTTTAACCGACTGCGCCATTAGGGGTTATGTTTTTCGAGAGTATGTATGTATTCGAGAGTATGTATAATTATTTGGCACGCTCTGCAGCTGCTGGATTTTTAACTTATGAGGCATCGTTAGATTCTGAAGGTTTTAAAGTCAAAATGATATGGTTTCAACAATTTTTTTTCGCCCATTTAGGATTCTAGAAATATACATAACCTGATGTTTAAATTGCAACGGTTCCTGCAGCCGAGCTTTCTGTCTGACAGTAAATTCTAAAACGTACTATCGCCAGCAGTATATCCGGACCTAAAGGGCCGGCGACGCACTTGTAACCCATTTGATGTTGCAAGTTTAACACTCAACTGGTGGATGATACTTGTTTTTCATTAGGTAACCCATTTTTTCGTTTGCCCCTCTATTTAAAAAAAAAGCTTGGTCGGTATACGTTAATTAACGTTTGCTAACAATTGAACCGCCTTGGTAGGGATGAATCCAAAAGGCACCTTTTTTAGATAGATAGAGCCACCAGAAGACATATTGTTCTATAAGATTTGTCCTACCTTTTTTATGATATTTGGGGGGCAAGCGAGCAGACGGGTTACCTGATGGAAAGCAACTGCCGTCGCTCATAGACACTCGTGACATCCGAAGAGTCGATAGTGCGTAGCCAGCCTTTACGATGGAATAATGAATGGGATAGGGGGATTAGGGAAGTTGGACCACCGGTAAACTCACTCAATGATCGAATCACAGCACAACGCCATTACACTTCAGTTTCCTGTAAGGCCTTAGTATCACTCCGGCCGAGCCGGCCCATTCGTGCCGAAGTTTGGCTCTCCAAACTGTGCACCCTTCCATAAACTATGACATTAATATACTTTTCTGAATAAAGTGATTCGACATTGAATTGAATTCTAAGTACATACTTAGAATTCAAATAGCGTTCGGTCACATACTTTAAACGTTGTTAGAAATAAGCTCGAAATCGCATTTCGCATTCATTTAAATAGCTCTGCATTCTATGCTCATTCTATCCTATATATAACATAGTTCTTATGTGTCGTTAGTTGGCAATCCATCGACTACGACATAACAAATAGTAAGCTTTTAGCCATCCAAACTTCTATATCCATATATTATAAATGGGAATTTTTTTTTATGTGTTACCTTTTTAACCGATTTGGCTCAAATTTTGTATGAAAATTTTGAGTCCTGGGCAAGGACATGAGAGACTTTTTATATCAGAAAAAGGTTAATTTTGGAGCAACGTAGCAACGGGCGATATATATGTGGTATTGACAATTTCGACATTATAACATTATTAATCAATCACTGTAAGCTCAATTATTTTAAAAACGTTAATAACAAACGATCGTTTCAAAATATCATAATATTAAACGTTTTGTAAAAAATAACATGATTACTGCCGTCGCCCATGGACACTCGTGTCATCAGGAGAGTCGCAAGACGCGTTACCGGCCTGTATGAAGGAATAGGGATAGGGGATTAGGGAAGTTGGGCCACCGGTAAACTCACTCACTGATCAAAACACAGCATAACGCCGTTTCACGCCAGTTTTCGGTCGAGCCGGCCTATTCGTGCCGAAGCATGGCTCTCCCACGGCAATGAGCATCCGTGCTATGTACTTGAGAACGGAAAATGTCTCACTGGTACTCGACTCCACCCGGGTTTGAACCTGCACCATCTCAAGTGCAAAACGAAAGTGTTAGCCACTAGGCCACGGACGCTCGGAAGTAAAAAAAAACTTGTTTTCACAATTAGACGATGAAACCATAGTACGTAAACAATCAGACATACGTAGCTGGATGTTCAAGCGCGGGCATTGTTCGGCCAGTTTTATTCTATTACCGAGAGGGAACTTTAAAGAGGACTCTTCTACTGGGACAGCTATAAGCACTAAATCAAAACTTTCTCGTTCGGGGCTCGCCGACTAGTTCGAACGGGTTAGGGGTTGACCCGTCCAAGATTTACGCAATGAATTTTCACTTGTCAACTGGGAATACTTTGAATTATTTTAGTAAACATTCCTTAGATTGCTTTCTAATATAAAATATATATATATATATATATTAGTTTTATAATGCACGTAATTGATAAATTTATTGTAGCTAGCTAAGAAGCTATGTTAAAGCTAAATCGATGATATGTCAGTCAGCTGTACGTTAAGTTTGTATCATTACTAGGCTAATATACAGTTTTCGTAGATACTGCACAGTTTGCAGTATTCGTAAACATCTGTACAGTTTGACGACCTCTGTGGCGCAGTGGTTGAGTGCTATGGTAGCTCATGCGGGTTCGAATCCCGCCGACGGAATAAAAAGTTTTTTAATGTTCCTAGGTCATGGATATATATTAAATATGTGAATAATATAAAAGTATTAAATATATTTCCGTTGTCTGGTACCTGTAACACAAGTCCCTTAGGGGCCAGATTGACGTGGTGTGAAGCGTCCATATATATAAGATAAGTTTTCGTAGAAATCTGCACGGATTTCGTAAACACGTGTACAATTTTTAAAGACGCCTGAAGAGCCCTCCTAGACAAGTGGCAAGCGGTTAACGTTTACGAAAATCGTTTGGCGTGTTTTTTTATTATTGACATTTATCTAGATCGTGTGACATTTCGTTCCACAATGTCAATTCCGTACATAAACACGCCAAGCTATTTTCGGAAACGAAAATCGCTTACCACTTGTCTAGGAGGTCAAAATCTACACAGTTTCTCTTCACATGATTCAATTTTTGGAGATACCTGTAGTTTTCATAGACAACTGAACAATTTTCGTATACACATATACGGTTTTCGTAGACATTTGTACGGATTTTTTAAATCTATTCAGTATTCAGAGATGTCTGCGTAGTTTACGTAGGTACAGATTGTGCAGACAGCTGTACAGTTTTCGTAAGCTCCTGTGCTGTTTTCGTAGACCTGGGGGCTTAGCCAAGACCTAAACGTTTTTACTTGTTTGTAGAATCGCCAAACAAAATGTAAGCAAAAGACATATGCGTTTCTATGGACTTTTCCATACATTTTGTTCTGTTTTATTTTTCTTTAGCAATTCCACAAAGAAACGAAAACTTTTAGGTCTTTGCTAAGCCCCCTGTACACTCATAGATCTCTTGTGTAGTTTTCGTAGACACCTGCACTGATTTAGGAGACATCTGTACAGTTCCCGTAAGTACCTGAACCATATTTCATAGACATACGATAAAATTTGACCATTGAAATGTATGACAATTAACCTTAGCTAATGGCGCATTAGTAGGTTGAAGTTAGAAGATTTATTAAAATTTTAAAGGAAAAGAAGTAATTATTCTAATATTATATTAAATATGCTTTATGCCGTCATGTCTTCAATTAATTTTATAATGGTATAAGAAACGCTGCGAGCATTAAATCTCTTATTAAGACGGCGAAGGCTATAGCTGACTGGCGCCGGTAATAATCATTATTCCGATAAGTAGAGCGTGGTATGCATTTGACATGGGTCCTATTAATACATGTCAGTTGTCACACACACGTGTCAATTATAGGCATTGTTGCCCACGGTAATTCATTAGTTGACTTCACCCTCATCTGAGTCAATTTGTCCTAAACAAAGAATAACGTCGAAGGCAAAATTCGATACGCAGTGTCATTAGAAATAACAAAATCCAGTGTTTAGACAGTGTCCATAATATAATATCATAATCATTAAAAAAATAATTATCTATAATATAGTTTTTCAATAAAGACCGATTTATTTAAATAAAGAATAAAATCGTGCATATTCTTCGCTATCACTCATCTGCATATTTTCACAGATTAGGCCCCAACCTCACCTTTGTTACTTTTTATATGAGATATAGGTTTTGTTACGTAGAACTTGTCGTTATGATCATCTTTTAATTAATTTATACTAAAACAAAGAAAACAATTATTCACACAAAATTGTTTTTTCCAGGAATGAGAATTCGTTAACAAGTTTTTATAATAGGGATGTCGACATGGTAAAAAATTCGCTCATTTTTAAATAAAATTAAGATGTAATGGTAAAAAATAAGTATTGTCCAAATTTCAGCTTAATAACTTCTATATATTTTTTGTAATAAGCCTTCAAAGTTGGGCAGGCAAGGAAATTTTTTTAGTACTACCATTTTTTAATATTTATATACAATTCCATAAATAACGTAATTAACAACAACTTTTGTTATGAAACCACTATCATGAAAGCAATGTTTAATATAGTTATCGAACAGAGTCTTCCCGCGGTGCGTACAAACTGCCTAGACGTGACGTCATAACTAGGTATCGTTTTGTATGGAGCGTTTTAGGAAGGTCAATTAGATGTGATTTTTAAATTGCCATATCTTTGAGATAACTTAAGCTATCGCTGTCATTCTTTTACCAATATTTCTATTTTAGGGTTGCTCTTTATAACCAATAATAATAAAAAAATATTCGACTTGCCTATTGTGTTACGAAAAACATTATTATTTTCTAGTTGTTTTCGATCGTAGGACAACTCGTTTGTCGGACTGCGTTTTCTCATTATTTGGTGAATTCAAAAAAGACACAATATGAGTGAATAGATACCGGTCTCAGATGAGACCGGTATCTATATATTAATACGCGAGCGGAAAACTTTGTACCCATTTTTACGAAATATGCGTAGATGTAAAAGCATGGAGCGTGAAATACCAATAATATTTTAAAATGTGCTTTAATCTTGTATATTTTTAATAAATAAAACGCTGTGCACACTACTATACGCACACTACAATGTTTTGAAATGTCACAATGATCATACAGGAAATACCCTTTTGTTTATATTTGATGTGATTTTTTTAAATTAAAATCGAATGACCTGGTAACGAGACATTTATGCCAAATTGAAGTTTGTAATGGAATTGTGAATAGATTAAATTTTTTTAGCTTTCTATCACGATGGATTTAAATATCTAAGGTACAATTCGACCACAGGGCGACCTCTAGTATAAATTATTAATTAATACACAAAGTGGCACGACACGTTCGATACTTTAAGTTCCTTGAAACTGGCGGCTGAAAAACGTCAGATCTGTGATGCGTGTCACCTTTACACTACTGTAAATATATATGTTATGTGTGGTTTACACGTATTACGAAGATAAGTAGTTAAGTTAATTTTAAGTGACTTAACTTGCCACTTGCTACTAAATTATGTGTTTCCATGCAGTTAATAACTTAAAGCTAAGTTAAAATTTAGTTAATCACTTATCAACTTAATACGTGTAAACCAGACATTAGATGATATTATTCGTCAAATGGTGCATGAAACTTTTAAATTTTTAACTGCACTGAAATTGATCTATATTATACTAGACATAATAATAATTTAATATCAATGTTGTGCATATCTATAAGTGATGTAAACACTAGACCTTATTTACATTAAGCCTTGATTAAATTGTATGTGTTTATGTTGTTGATGTGCCATAATAAATAATATGTGGTGATGACTTTCCATCTCAGTCAGTCTCAGACTGATGGACTAAACCTTTATCAGATCGAGCGTGTCACCTACGTCTTACGGTGGCTATACACTCTCATAAGAGGCTGACAGGCGAGACGAGGCGAATGCACCTATTTACACTTTCGCACTAGGGCGGTCTCGCTGTGTTTCTGCGAGAGTCTACACCCGCCATTACAGAAAATTCATTAATTCCAAGACCATCAAAGGGCGGCTCTCGCTCTTATTTAAACGAACAAAGTCAGCAATAAATGTAAACTATATCCTTTATAAACCTACTTACAGAGCGTTTATAGTAACTTTACCTTGGTTTTCATGACCCTTACGTAGTTGGCATTAGGTGCTTTCAGAGGCAAAATAATTTTGAACAGCTTGTAGTTACCTCATATTGAGTATATGAGACGCGATTAACATGGAAACTGCATTAGCTGGAGGACGAACTAACATAAACGACTAGGATAATTCCCATACGGCGTACTCCATAATGATATTTCACGTAGGGTTTTAGGGTCATATTCGCGGTTTATTCAGAGTTTACCTACCCCAGACGAAGCCTTATGCCTTTGACAATAAGTGTCACATAGGACTGCGATATAAAATAACCCTAGACGGATGAACGCCAACGTTATTAGGACTGGAACTCGTTTGAGACGCGACAGTCTATCGCTATACAAAACCATTATGGTTTCACATAGTAAATAGATTTTAATAGCAGAATAAAATGTTTTCGGTGCCCTGAATCATACTAAGCCAATAATGAACATAATGAAAAAGGTTTCTACACTTTAAAAAATGTTCACATCATTGTATAAATATTACAACTGACTGTTATTATTTTCTTTTCCTATTAACCTAACCTACAAAACGTACTAGATCTTATCTAGATCTAAACAGATTTATGACAAGCTAAACGTCTAAAAACTGCAAAAAAACTCGACTGCAATTTAAACATCAAGTTATGGACATTTTCGGAATGGTTATTTAAAGCCCTTCATTTTGATACCCTACTCGCTCATTTACCCGACTGCGCCAGATGCATTTGACTAAATTGTAATAGTGACATAGGCTATATAAATTTTCAAAATTGCGCCTGCGAACGTGGCAATGGGGGGGACGTATATTGATTTTTTTCTTATCCTAACAATATGGGAATTAAATGAAAGGTAGTAAAAAGACGAGTCTTAAATTATGTTTTAACACAAATATTTATAAAGCGTGCGATTATTCGTTCGGGCGGCACCCGAACAAATTCATATTCAAAGTGCGGGAAATTCTGAAATAAAACTATTATTTAAAAAAAACGAACTGCTTAAAATACTAAAAAAAAATAACCTATCACACTTAAATAAGTTTAACTTCATAATTTAAAGTGCTGGAGGTGGGGACAAACTACACTGTTATTCACTACAGGCCTCAGAAAGATCTACTAAAACTACGTTTGATCAAGACGAATCTAACGATACTTTATACTTTAAAATAAATCAAGTCGTTTAGGTGCCAAACAATTATACATACATACAGTCGGAAAAAACACTTTCACCTCCCCTGCTATAAGAATATTCTTAATCATTCCGTAAAGTACTGTTCTTGTTCACAATATGTTATGGTCGCTACTTTTAACAATACGCCAAACATGTCCCTGTGGCGCAGAGGATAGCGCGTTGGACTTCTAATCCAAAGGTCGTGGGTTCGATCCCCACCAGGGATGTTGACTGTTTTGGTATGTGTTACTTTAGAATATACATGCGTGAGGTATTTTAAAAGAATGTGTACAAAGCTCTGTTAATGTATGAAGGATGTATCAGCAATATTATCTAATATATAAAATTCTCGTGTCACAGTTTTCGTTGCCATACTCCTCCGAACCGGCTTGACCGATTTTGATGAAATTTTTTGTGCTTATCCGTTATCTATGAGAATTGGCCAACATCTACTTTTCATCCCCCTAAATTATTTATATGGCAAAACAACGTTTGCCAGGTCAGCTAGTTATTCTTCTATCTATATATATAAAAATGAAACCAATTTTTCTTGGTCACGGCATCACGCGTGTAAGACTGGACGGATTTCACTAATTCTTTTTTTGTTGTATTCGTTATTATTAGGAGAAGGTTCTTACGGAAAAAAATATTAAGAAAATCTCTCAGAAATATTGAGAAATATACATTTAA
>JAOTAV010015543.1:0-53513 GCA_026546445.1 Cyclargus thomasi
TTTAGTCTTAACTCTTATAAAAGGGAAGCATAAATTGTAAAACAATGTAAATATTTCATGGAACTTATTAAATGCATTGTTACATCCTCTCTCTGCAAAACCAGATAGGCATTCATTAAATTTAATTATGTTCTCTTCGCTATAATCACGTTTGTAAGTAAATTACTGCAGTAAATAAATTCACAATTTTATTTTTATTATTAATCGCTTAATATCTAAACTATTATAATTATAATTTACACCTAAAACTAAAATTAAATCAATTGGAAAATTGTTAAATACATATTTTAAATTTGTTAGGATTCTTATGATGTCAGAGTCATTTTCTCCTACGCGTAGTATTAATACATCTTAATTAATGTTAGATTTTGGATTGACATAGTGGAACAAAAACGAATTTGCCAGGGGCCTCGACGGTATAGTTACGCCACTGATGGTATCTCGATATTTCTATTGATATTGTTGTAGTACACTTTGTTAAATATTACTATATAAATTGATTATCCTTTTTCTTTATTAAATTAATATCTAATGGTTTTGACTTTTGACGAAAGAAAGCATCATGTCAAGAAATGGTAGAGATTAGAGTTGTGTGTTTTGTATCATTTTTTTTGGTTTTTAATTTATTATAATATATAAGTCTGTGTTTCCTTTCTGACGCTATAACTCCGGAACGTACGAACCGATTTCCACGGTTATGCATCCGTTAGAAAGGTTTCGGGCTCCGGGAGGTTTGTAGCTGAGAAAAATCGGAAAAAATTTAGGAGAAAAGCAGAAAAACGGGGTAAATCATTTTTCACATACAGCGCCATGTTTGATGCATAGCATGCACGACAACGAGGTAACCGAGGTTACGGGGATCCGTCAATGGGTCACTGAGTGTAATAATATATAATTTTGCTAAAGAAAATATTCATTCTCATCTTTGTTTCAAGGACGGAGTCGCAGGCAATAGCTGGTGCGTGATAAAAGTATCGATCATTATAATATTTATTGTAAAACTACGTCCTGTACGTATGGGCAATAACTTTAAGAAATATTTTATTTTGTGTACCCTTCAAAACCTCATTTAAAGTTTCATTATCAAAACTAGTTGATGCCCGCGACTTCGTTGCGCGAAAATTTGTATATCACGGGAACCGTACATTTTCCCTACAGTATCCTATGTGTTGCCTAGACTTAATAGCTATTAAATGAAAAAAGATTTATTTGAATCCGTTCGGTAGTTCCGGAGATTAGCGCGTACAAACAGATAAACAGACAACTTTTTTTGTCGATATGTGTTCCATTACGGCTCCTAAGCACCAAATTGATTTCTTTGTAAAAATATTATTTGTACAAACACGCCAATTTTACTGTCTTATTATAATTATGTATAGACGTGTATTACTTTACAAATCGACTGACTTATACTGACGGTAATTAGAATTATTTGGATTTGTGGATATAAAGAAACGACTCTGAATATTTTTAAAAGAATTTTGTTTTTCCGCCATTTACTTGACACAGATCCTAGTTAAATAGCCGTGAAGCCATAAAAAAACTAGAGTTTTGGCGGGATTATTTAAAATTGATGTACATATTAATTGAAACTTTATGGTGTTAAAAATTAATATACAAACTATTTCACTTCGCATTTAACTCACCAAAAGTAGGATAGCTATCTATTCTAGTCAACTTAATTTACTTTTAACTTAACTCGTTTTTGGCGTTCAAACGACAATACGTAGTATCCATTAATCTGTGATAAGAACTCAACTCGCCAATGACGCACTTATTTACTCGCTATTAACTTAATCAAGTGTAAATCGGCACTACACTAATAATAGTTTACCGGAGGCCCAACTCCCTACTACTCATTCCTTGATCCCTATCCTTCAACAAGGCCGCCGTTAGCCATACCAGCGCCCGGGGATAAGTATCCTATAGCGCTCCCTAAATTCTACAACAAAATACGGCCAGCCGGGACGCCTGGCCGTATTTTGTTGTACAGCGCCCCATTTTACGCGGGTGGTCAGCCAACACCGATACTTTCTTCATTGACAACAACAGTTCTGATGTTACAAGCGTCCATAGGCAACGCTATTTGCTCTGCTCGCTTGTCTCTAATTTCATAAAAATGTTTTATATCACCACTTTAAGACCGCCAATATGTTTAAGTTTAGTTGTGTACAAATCGTAGACCAATTACTTTAATTATTATTTAAATAAGAGATTATTATATTATGAAAAAAATATTAATATATAATAAAGAAAATATTGTAAATTTAAGAATTTAATATACAGATAATTTTATTCAAATACTAGTGTTGGCACATTTTTATCGACATTTCGGGTTTACACTCCAAATTCAATCCGTTCTTTTTCTTTTTATTTATTATATATAGTATTAAGGTATAATTCCCCTATGGTACAAATAAAGCATTTTCATTTTTCCATCTATTATAGCACCGAAAGTTCGCATCGCTTGGCTCTTGACGAAGTAGGAAAAACGACACTCGGAGCAAACCTTCGTGGTTTTTAGATAGAATAAAAATGACTACATAGGTAATTTGAATGATTTATGCAACTGAATAAATAATAAAAGGTAAATGAAACATCCGTTTGGAAATGATTTCGTTTTATTGCTCCACATTTTAAAAGCTTTTATTTCTCAAAACACTCATCACCACCTCGTTACAATAGTGTGTGCCAACAGAAATCTGATTTTCATTTTATTCTTACACTAATTTATCAGGTACTTTATAATATACAATTTGCTGATTTTATCGGCGTTCAATCACTACTTTCAAAGTGACCATTCTCGGGGCTTGAGAGGCTTCTAAAATGTTACCTATTTTAGGAGCCTCTCAAGTAACAGTTGAGAACGGCCATCTGTGTCACGTACGAATCCAAAAAACGGAATGTTAATGGATTGTTTTTCATCGCAAAATAATTTCTGGTTGAAGCACACACAAGTCATAATGAAGCCAACTCCAATTTTACTGGGATACCGGTAAATTTATACAGGGAACCGGTAAAAAATACGGTAACAAAATTACAAATAGGTAAAGGTCTCCTCACAACTTATTATTTTTTAAAATAAGGTTTTTGTCTGTTAAAAAGAATTAAAATATTTACAAATTACACGGGATAGTGGGTATAAGAAGGGCATAATAAGGACAAGACTAAGTTTCTGAATCATGCTTTTATGTTTTATTTGTTGCCCTACCGCTCTCTTTTTAACTTTTAAAAAGGTAATCAATAACATTTAGTTGTTTCTAAAAAATCTTAATGAACATAATCTCTTATTTACAAGAAAAAATATTATTATAAATTATAATAATGAAAATATTTTAAATTGAAGAATTTTATAAACACATAATTTTATTCAAATACTAGTGTTGGGATAACTTTTATCGACATTCCGGGATTACACTCCAAATTCAATCCGTTCTTCTTTTTTTTTAATTATTGGCACAAAACAATCCACTTGCGTTTTTTATTTCTTTCAAAAACAATAAGTCGGGAGGTCATTAACAATATAAGTATAGCGTGAGAAGGAAAATAAAAAACCCCGATACTTTGAGAATTGCTATGGGACAAAATAAGATTTTTTTTTATTCCAAATATTTGAGATTTAAGACAAGATACAACAACCACGGTAGGCTGAGTTTGTGTTTGATTTTTATGGAAATCAAACTCTTTATTCGTTTTTTATTTTCCCAATCGGGCTCATAAAACGTTATATTCCCAAATTGCGATATTTAATGAATTCTACATATTGTAATACATTCACGCTTTGAGATCACAGGAGTATGTTATACCCTGGCAAATCACCAAGTGTAAGAAAAACTTGTCATAAATAACTCTCATGCATAGAGATGTGACATACTATTTCAATATTGATTACTTTGAATAATTCATTATGGTATATTTTGATTTTGCAAAGCCTTAACATTTGTTCAAATTCATAAATTTTGTTACATTAATTGTTAAAGATAGTATTAGACAAGTATTTTCTGCACTTAATCGTGCTTTAGGGTTTAAAAACAGCCTTACAATCGCTCATATACATACCATATTATAAAATAGATAATATTTACATTTTTACTCTCACTGTCTCTTTTTTAAAACAATTTTCAACTAAGAAAACAAAAACCAAATACAGTTTTGTTAATAGGTTAAACCTTTTATAAAGCACGTCGAAATCATACTCCGGGTTAAACTAGCACCGTTCTAAACTTTTTCAATTTTGATTAGAAGACAGTGAGAGCCTTTGAAACTTTTCCATCGATTAAATATAATATATAAGTAACTTAAGAATGCCATATTGCCCTCTGTCAAGCCACGCTTACGAGGGACCTACTAGAGGCCTAGCATAGAACTGTACAGAAAACGTAATAATAATATGTCAAATGAACGTAATATTAAAATCACCAATCCCATAAATATGTAATAATAATAATTTATTATTAAATTACTACTCCAATGGATACCAGTTTCAGTGAAACTAACAGTAGGTAAATAATTTTTTATCAAAAAAACTAAACAAACCACAACAAAAAAAGTAAGATAACAATCGTAAAGTGAGAGAGCTTAGCCCAATAATTATTAAAAATAACAAAACTAGTTTCACAAAAGGATCAGACTGAACTGTTGCCAATAAATATTAAATTATTTTATTTACAATAATTAAAGTCTACGTTAGCCAAGCCAAAAGTATTATAGCACCAAAATACAATAACCAACAGCGGTACTGACAGAAAAGTTTCATTCTAATATACAACTTATTATACATACCACATACTGACATATAGTTCTATTACAATTATTTCTATTGTTTAAAATAAGTTATTTCACTTGCCTGCAGTACCTATTTGAATATATTAAAAATGGTAATTTTTCTCTCAAAAGTCTCTGACTAGAGATACGACCTTACCTAAATGAAATACTTAATACAACTAGCTACAACATAACATAGCACTCTCAAAGAAATAAAATATTTAAAAAAAACATTATGAATCTAAACACGTTTGAGCTTTGCCAAATGTTACAAGTCACTTCAGTGTGTGAAATCTAATTTCACGTTTTCACAATATAATCGTTTTCTCAGCGCGGGCATAACTGGCTCTCCACTGCCAGAAAAAATCGAATACTCTATTCGATAAATCTCAGCTAATTTTGTTAACTAACTACATTCTTTACAAGAATTCCCCTTCATTACTCCCATTTCTATAATACGAAAATATCGAGAATCGATATATTAAGTTTTACGAACCGGGGACAAAATCATTAAAAATCCTTTAGACCACAAAGACCTTTAAAATAAAGCATTTAATCTGCTAAATCACAAATTGCGTAATCATAACTTTAGTTAAGAAGAAGATAATTCAGTCGCCAAAAATGCACACTGGCAATACCTATGAAAAATATCAACTTTATAAAAATGCTAAAGGTACATCACTAGTTCATTACAAATGACGTTACATATTTTTAAATTGTGATGATAAGAACGAGACATAGGTACTAATGTCATTATGCCAGACGGTACGTATATACAACCGATTACCCTTAAAATATTATTAAAAATGTAAGTAATTGTATATTCTAACAGACAGAAAAGTTCTATTATAGACAGGCAGTGATAATTCACACCGTTATAATATTCAAATTATTGCTCCAAAGTACATGCTCGAAATTAATAAGTAGTCTTAAAAAAAAACTTACGTTTCTTATTAATTTAGCCAAATATAAATTTATTTACAATGAGGTAGAACACGGGATGTTAGCCCTTTTTATAATTTGTAAACTTTGATTTCATGTTGTGTCAATTTAATTGAATTTAGGCCGCTGAAATACAATCTTTATACACTCAGAAAATTCAATTGGCATATTAAACATAACAGAGATAATCGGTACTAACTATACAAAATATTGCAGATATTTGTTGGAAGTTTACAAGGATTTATATAATTAGGTACACAGAAAACGTTTACAACCATTCCAGAAAATTGCTTTTCGGTACTGTGTTTATACAGAGTTATGTTTAAACAAGATCACTGTGGATTCTATTTTGTAAAATTGTAAAGATAACAAAAATTAAATATCGGTTTATTGTATTGGTAACAAAGACAGATGAATACTGTGGTAGATATAGATAAACCTTAAAAATAACCCTGTATAAATTATGCTTATTGTTGTATGTTAAATCTATTATTACATTACGTGAGTATTATTGAAAAAGCATAGATGAGGTTACATGAAAAGGTAACGGGAGTACCTCCAGAATGGCACACATTGAAAAAAGTCTACATGAAAAACTGTATATTAAATAGAAAAATCATTAAAACTGTACTTTTAAGGTATATGTACATCGATTTCCACGTTCAAAAAACAATCTGAATATGTCGTACTCGGAAAACTGTCGTTCCAATCAAGGCATTGAATAAAAAGATAATGTTACCATCTCATTTGATAGTAATTGCTACGCTACGTACACAGCTAACGAGTGCGCTTGACAGTTTCGACATGTTGCCAACTAGTGTGACGCTGGAAAAACGTGTAAACAAATCAAAAATACAACGAAAGAATAAAATAGACATTAGGAATATTACTTCAAGACTAAAACAACGTGTTCTCTGAGATAAGAACTTCAAAGCTTCAAAGTAAGGATTTAAAAAACCACACCGGTTTCAACGAGTGTTTTAAAAATCGCGTCAAAAGTAAAACAGATAAGTAATAAAACATAGTACATATTCAAAATTAGGCTCAGAAACTCGAATTAAACTAAACATTAAATACTGTTTATAATTTAGAATATTCTAAATGCCTTGGTTAGGTCGGCAGCTCGGCACTAGTCCTGGGACACCGAGTCGAACTCGGCGTTATGTACAGTCACATCACTAACTTCGGGGTCACTTTGTACTCGACGCCAGAGCGTTCATCACAACACTGGAAGCATAGCCTCACGATGACCCCCGTCGGTCAACACGGCTCGCTGGGGTCCGGCTTGACTTCCGTCTCGCTCTCACCCGCGCGCTCGCGTCGTTCTATCTCCCTTTCGCGCTCCTCCAGTAGCGCCTCGCGGCGGGCCAGCTCCGCTTCCCGCTCGTCCAGGCGCCGCTCGCGCTCGCTGAGGCGCGCCTCGGCGTCGAGCAGGCGCGCGGCGAGCTCGGAGTCGGGCGGGGGGGAGGTAGAGGAGGTGACGTCATCGGCCGGAGGGGTGCGGGGCTTGAGCGCCACGTTGGGCTGGAAGTCGGGCTCGAGGCGGGTGCAGTCGGCTACGCGTACCACGCGCTCGGGGTGCTGCAGCGCCGGCTCCTTGCCCCAAGGCCGGAAGGCGCGGTACCGCAGGTGCACGTATGGGTCCAGGTAGAGGGGGTACCCGTAATCCTCGCCCCGAGACTTCTTGGGAGGGGACTCCGGTGGCTCCGGCTTGCACACCACCGTCTCCACCGCCTGAAATTGAGACGATACTTGATTAGATCACAGTAAAATCTTTTCCATTCATGCCGTGTTACCAAAATATATAAAAAAAAAATCATCGCTTGGGACATCAAAGCCAAAATCATCATCGATAAAATTCTTGCACAACCCTAGACTCGGATATTTTCGATGCGATATACTATGGAATCAATTATAGACGTCGCAAAATGGCTACCTAGTTTATTTTACGTCGATCTGTATCCATGTCAACAAATACTTTATACAAATAAATTCTTATGAGTAGTTTCTGATCAATCCTCAAGGTTCGACGCATATTTTGTAAAACTCTGTACAAAAAAATGATTTCTATTATGAATTACGATTCAATTACGCATAAAAGTACACCAGAAAGCCAAACATTCGCAGCTTTTAATTTCGCCGTCGCGTCAAATGAATCATGTTTACAAGTCGGCGAATGCGAAATTGAAATAAAAAAGCGTAATGCGTCTGGCCCTAATCTGTTACGTAACCCTCCGGTGCACGCGTGACCTCCGGGGGTGGGGGCTCCCAACCCCCTCAGCTGTGGGGGTCCAGAAGTAGGTCGCCGGGCCGCAGACGACCCCCAGACACGGCCTCACCCTGCCCCGCACTAGCGATGCGAGCTGAATTACAACGTAACCAAGTAATGTGCAGGTTACAAAGTTATTATGTTTTCTAAGTGAGTTAATTAGGAACATTGTATTATATGTTATGTCGATAGTCAAAGAAAAGCCCTACTGTCGTATCTAAAATTCTGTATTATATTTTCCATACATAAATAATACGTTTTTTATCTTTTAGATATTTGACATGATTAGTAATTATTATTCTACTTTATTAAAGATAGTAATATTTCATAGCTTATGACCATTATAATAATTAAATACTTTATCAAGTTTTTAAAAACAAGACTAATTATCTCAAAACTCATTATCTTCTAATGTACTAAAAGAACTTATTTGACTATCTTGTCGCGACCTTCACTTTGTCAAATAATATATTATGTCCTTTTTTAAATCATAAATGTAAAAGTCAAGCCAAGCCAACTACACTTATGGTAGGAATTGTAATATGGATCCCGACTCGTGTTTGCTCATAAAAACGTATCTTTGCGCATAGCAACTGTCTGTAAATATCACAATACACAACCTATAAAACTACAGAGCACCGCCACTGCTATCGTGCATCGCAGATTCAATGGATGGAGATATTTCATCGATTTTAAGCCCGGCCGGGGCGGAAAGGGTGCAGCTATTCTAAATATAATTGCAAAGCTTTTCGCTGAAACTATAAATTGTATGAGCACATTTTTATTGATTTTTCACTTTGCTTTCATAATCTAGCATCCCCGTTAGAGATCATTTGTTAGGCACAGATTAACTAAACACAAAGCTTAAAAAACCTGACGCAAACACAAAGTTACTATTTACGAAAACCCGTTCAAAAATATTTTATACCTATTGATACTCCGAAAAGTTAACTGCATATTTGATTGACGATTATAATGATTTCGGAATTATAAAGATAACAATGAAATAATCTTATGTGTTCTTAAAGAATATAATTACTATTTCTGGGATTTAGTCTGCGTTATCGCTTTTACTTCAGTCTGCTTTTAATCATGTTTGTAAGACATAAGACTGATTAAATGTTATATAGGTGTGACAAACAATTTAATACCAGCGGCGGAGAATTTCATTAAAATCGTTCCATTTATATTTAAGATAAAGACCTAAAAGGGTGTGAATGAAATGTGAATGTTTCTCTGTGTGACTGAAAATGCACAATTTTATGACGAAATTCTTCTAGCTCAAACTTTTACATTACGAATACGAACTATCCACCCTTATGATCACACCGCAATATCAACCATATAACGATTTATACGATAATAAACTTAATACCTGCAACACATAACACCGGGGCCGATCCCGGGTTTTATCGATAACACTATTTCCCATCCCTTAAGCTCTGACGTCACTGGAAAACCAAGATGGCCGCTACAGACGTCAGCGCGGGCTTAATACTTCGCTAGTAGTTTTACTTTGCTCTACTTGATCGCTACTTAGATATTTATTTCATCACATTTATTCTGAAATTGTATGATTATTTAGGATCGAAAGTTCAAACTGACGCTCAACATTTTTTTGATTAACTGATAGCATCCATTTTAAAAGCCACTGCTTGCTATGGTTCACCTTGTTCTTAATTCAAATACGGAAGTTAATTTTTCCAACGTCAAATCGATATAATTTTGGGATTTGACAGATTACATCCAATTCGTGAAATCCTTAATATTATTCAGCATGAGCAATCAGTCAATCGTTTATTTATTGCGAATTTAGGTGTATACAGGTGTTAAACATTATTTACAGTAATTGAGTCCCTCTAAATTCTGTCAGAGCATGCAATATTACACTTTATACATACAATATTAAAATCGCAACGTGCATAGTAACCGTCAAAGTTAATTAGAATTTAGAAACCCGAGCTTCTGTATTTCTTAAAACTTTCATGCTATTTTTTTGAGGTGTTTGCGGAATTAAGCTAAATTAACTACACGAGAAACGAACGGGAATGTAACACGGGAACATGCAATTTTTAAAATTAAACCCCACAAAATTTTATTTAGGCATTTCTCCACGGGAGAGATGTAATAGGAGGAATCTTTTTATTATTATATGTACATTCTAGCCAGGTGAGCCCGGCCACTCTGCTAAATTAACTTTAATAAAGTATTCCTACGAATTTGCAAAATTCTGTCTAAAATGAGTCAATGTTTTCAGAGACTTATAAAATGTCAGAATTTTATTTATGATAACGTTAATGAACATGTAAATATTAACTTAAATTAATTGATATTTTGCTAGCATGATATATAGTCCACGAGGCAAGTAACAAAATATTCAACACAACTACTTTCGTGGCTTGAGCCATAATTTCGTCGTTTACCCAGCAGGGTGCTAATGGACAAATATTTCTGGTTAAAAGATAATGGGCATAGACAATCGCACGCGGTGGTCTATAAATAGTCTGGACCAATTGACTCGCAGACAAGATCAGCTACTGGACGTAGGATAGGGTTGTCAAAAATAAAAAAAAATAATTTATCTGATCATTGTTTTCTTTTACTGGCCTAGACTGAAAAAGCTAATATGAACGTTTAGAGATGACCTGCAAACCTTCAAGCATCTCTTCTTGAAGTTTGCAGCTAGCGTATTCCTAAGGCTGGCAGTCAACTTATAACTCTAATGTTGCGTAAGTATACATTATGAAACAGAAGTTAATACTCAAGGGTGTACGTGTCCTTAATATGAAGTTCACTATGCAAGTAGCAGCGCTGAAAGCGATTTTTATGGGAAAGCGCTCCAGCGACATGACATTGCTCATACAAATCACAATTATTTTTTTTAGTGCACAATACAAAAACCAGTTTGTCTTTCATGAACTTTTTTGCATAAACTAATAACTTTTATGCATAAAAAAAACCGACAGTAGCCTTTTTCTCGGAGTCGCCAACCCTACAGTCGTGGATCAATGAAGGCGTGTGTTTTGACAGACTACAATAAACACTAAAATGGCCGCCAGACGAGTAATTACGAGAACTAGACATTGTTTAGTGTTTACTATTACATAAATAACGCACGTATTCGCAAGCGATAAACGATTTTGTGGAAAAGTTTGTTGAGTTTTCGTTTACGCAAAAGTCGGGGACGTCAATTCTAGAACATTTGAAGTGGTTGGCAATGACAAAGAAGCAGCTAATCAACCTTGAAATAATCTAGACATACTTAGGATGTATACAGGGTGTAACAAAATAAAACGATAAAATGTTTAAGGTGTATGTGTGTGTACTTATTAATATAACTGTAAGGTAGCTGAAAAGTTATTTTTTTGTGATATAGGCAAGGGCTCCAGCGTCACGAATTTTCCAATACGAGAGTTTTACTTTTATGTCTATTTATCGTACACAATATCCATTATTCACAACCTACATAATTGATGCAATATAATACTGTCAATTATAGAGTACTCTCCAAAAACGTTTTGAGACTCAAACGAATGAATCGGGTAGCTGTGTCCCATTGGAGTATCTTCACATTAAGCGGAATTTTATGAGGGAATAGGAAATGGGAATACGAATAGGTGGATTAAGGAGGTTTGGCCGCCGGTAAACATACTCACTGAACAAAACACAACGCTGTTTCACGCCAGTTTTCTGTGAGGCCGTGGCATCACACCGACCGCCGAAGCATGGCTCTCCCGCGGCAACGAGCAACCGTATAATGTGCTTTAGATCGGAAAATGTCTCATTGGTACACGCCTCCACCGGGATTCGAACCTGCACCCTCTCGAGTGCAAACCGAAAGTCTCAATTAGGCTACGGACGCTCTTAAACGAACGTTCTCGTTTAATCGAAGGTAGGGGCCGTGAATCGCCATACAATAAGCAATTCACGGCAGATTTCGTCCGGCGCCAGATACTGGGCGATGTTTTAGTCGCCATTACCCAGTAAGTACACTATTATTGACTATTCCGGTTAATTATACCGACCAGACGCAGTCTATATTCAGACTAATGTGCATTGAAGGAACCATTCTGCTAATCTTAAAGGGCAATAGCATTTAAAGTTTAAAGTATTGAAAGCTTTGTTTGGGTCGTGCTAATTCTAATAAAACATCTGACGTAACTAAAGCAGGCGCAGAAGACAATTATAATGAGAATCAATGCAACAATTTCTATGTCATTAGACAGATTTGGATGTTTGCAATAGAGTTAGTTTCCCAGAAAACTTTTTTATGGTTTGCTTAGTGAATAAGCAATTAACGAATTTTGACGTAAACGAATTCATTTTAAATAACTGCTTATGTAGCGATTGCTTGCATTTCGCAAAATTACTATCAGCAATACGGTCTTCTTTGCTCTCAATTACTAAGAAAATTAGCAACCTAGATATTTGGACTGTTGCTACCTAGATGTTGATTCTTAAGACTAAAGGTAACCTTTCGAAATATGCGTCTGACGCTGCGTTTATAGCGTCACTGTTTACTACCAACCTTTGCCGAGGGAGAGCCATGCTTCGGCACGAACGGGACGACTCGATGGGAGAAATACCACGTCTACACAGAAAGCGCTTTCGCTGTGTTTCGTGAGCTTACAAGAGACCTAACTTCCTATTTCCTTTCCCCTTATTCTTTAGCCTATTCCATCATAAAAGGCCGGCAACGCGTTTGCTGCTCAGACCTATACTGTTCGAGGCCCGTGGCAAATTAGTTTTCTTTCCACTATGTCAATCCAATACAAAAACACGTCAAGCGGTTATTGTAAAAAATAATCTCTTGCTACTTGCTGATCGGGGGACCCTTCCGGTCGGGGGCCCGTGGCATTTTGCCGGCTTGGCACCTTGTAGTTACGCCACTGTCCTCAGATATTGCAAATGTCCATGGGCGACGGTTGATAAGTCAGAGTGGCCAAAATAGTGAAAAAAGGACTAGCTAGCCTTTCTTGTTTGAAAAACCAGCTTCGAATAGCCCGGAAATTAGTGACGCGGCGTCACTGACGACATAGACGCTCACTTCGAAAAGCTACCCTAAGTCTCACCTAGGTACAACTTTCAAAACATCATTATGTACTATGTCTGAAGGGTGTCTGTGATAAGGTGATAACGCTTATCACTGCAAGTACCTACATAATTACATCATCAGTACAGTCATAGACAATAAACTTAAGTCTGTAATAGACAATCACATCACACTAGTATTTTTAAGACGAGAGTGTTTTTTTATGAAAATGAGAACAAACGAGCAGAAGGGGTCACCTGATGGCGAGCGGCTGTCGTCGCCAATGGACTTGTAACTGCAGGTGCGTAACCGACCTTTTTGATGAAAGAATATAGAATGAGGAATTTGTCATCCTACTAGAAACAATTTTCGTGAAGTTCAGAACCTGCTGTAATGTTCGTTTTTACCAACCTCTCTCCCTGACGCTTAGCGTCCTCCAAGCGGCCATAACGACACCAGCTATCCCTAAAGAGTTTAACTAATTCGTTTAGAAGAACTTAAGTGTTGTCAAAAGCGTAAAGAAGTAGAGAACGCTATAAAACCGCTAGGGGGACTAAAAAAATACACTTTCAAAACTAAGCCTAGGAGAAAAGCTTTTGATAAGACCTTTACTTACACGCTCCAAACATATCGGCTGATTTTCGTGTTACTGGTTAGCAGTGGCGTAACTATATCGTTCGAGGCCCGTGGCAAATTCGTTTTCATTTTACTATGTCAATCCAATACAAAAAAAACGTCAAGCGATTATTGTAAAAAATAATTGCTTGCCACTTGTCTAGGGGGGCCCATTCGGCCGGGGGCCCGTGGCATTTTGCCGACTTGCCACCTTGTAGTTACGCCACTGCTGGTCAGTATCTCTGCCTCAGGTTTCAAAGATTTTTAATTGACCTCCAAAAACGAGAAGGTTATATTATGTTCCGTTGAGTAAATTTTTTACAAGTATAGGTAATACCGTACTGAGAGACTTCCCTAGCGATTCTTCAAAAACGAATGTCTGTTCTGTCGAAATTTGCCACTTTGGCCTCTTACTACCGAAAGCAATATGACTGTGGAAACTCTGATATAATAAAGTACATATAATCGGTCGAATTGAGAAACCTCCTCCTTTTTTGGAAGTCGGTTAAAAACCGAATTTTCATCGCAACGTTTTCTATATCGAACTCTTTAAAGATATTATCTATAAGTTGTGATAACTCAAAATGTCCTTCACTTTATCAGTCAGACAGGTCTTGGTCAGTCAGTTGTTTCAGAAGATAACTATCGTAATTTCTATTGATAACAGTACCTATCTTGTTCCATGTTGTTCTGCTACTGATAAGGAAATACATGGCGTGGAGTTTTTTTAGTAGAAAACAAGACTATACTGGATGAAATTCGACACAACGATCAACAAGCATGAAATATGTGAAGCCAGATGAAGCCCGTAACACCGTAGCACCAAAATTCGTTTATCACGTGGAAACCGTACAGTTTTTCGGGATATAAAGTATCCTTTGTTTTTCCCAACTAACCTTTCTAATCTGATATCTAAATCTTGATCAAAATCGGTTCAGCGGTAGCGGTGTAATATTATAGTAAACTAGAGGTCACCGTATGGGCGAATCCGACCGTAAGTATTTAAATCCATCGTGTAGAGGAGCTATATAAAACTATTATCTATTCTCAATCCAATCACAGTATAATACAATAATTACATTATAACTGGGAGAAATTTCATACTTTTACATCTACGCGTCTTTCGTTAAAAAGGGGTACAAAGTTTTCCGCTCGCGTATTAATATCTAGTATATTGGTGCCCGCAACTTTGCTGCGCAAAAAATTGTATATCACACGAACCGTACATTTTCCCGGGATAAAAGAGTAAGATTAAGTATTGATTACGATTAAGTAAGTAAAGATAAAGTATTCTATGTGTTACCTAGACTTAATAGGTATTAAATAAAAAAAGATTTACTCGAATCCGTTCAGTAGTTCCGGAGATAAGTGCGTACAAACAGACAACTTTTGTTGTCCCTACATTGATCAGTTTGTAAAAATATTAATTGTACAGACACGCAAGTTTTATTATATGTATATATAGACGTAATTATTGGTAAAAATAGTATAATATTGATGTAAATATGTGCTGTACATCCAGGAGCGTATGACGGCAGACTGCGCAAATGTCGGGGGTATAAATATCTATTACGTAATCCGACGCACCCCCAGCCTGCCCCACCAGACGCCACCCCCAAACAAACTTTCAAGGTCAAACCCCCGCCACGCCAAAACAACCCCTATTGTGTAGTGCCAGCGCCGAATATCGTATAACGGAGTTCCACTTCGATTCGATATCCAGCAATCAATGAATGCTGCCCTTGTGCTGACTACATTTCGTCAAATCATTGCAGCGCTTCTGTGCGGGAGGTTTTACTTTGGTCGAGTTTTTTCTTGGAGCGGAGAGTGTTAATAAAAAAAAAGATTTAAATATTATGAAAATTACCAGTTTTTATAGTACCGAAAATATTGTCTCCTGAGCGACGATAAAAAAATTAAGGGGGTTTCTAGAGTCTTTTTTTTTGCTCTCTGCACCGCTACTTTGACAGTAAACTATATAACGAACTTATACACGCCCTAAGGTATTACTAAAATTGTCGCCGCCGTGTCGTTTGCCTTAAAACATTTTAGTTCTTAACTTCTAAGAATGCGCGTAAAAAAAGTTAATCAATCACTAATTCTAGAATACACATAACGAATATAGTTCTTTGTACTCTGCTAAAAGCTCTTAAAGTTTCTACAAAATATTATGTTATATTTATACTTTACTTATCAGTAATAAAATTTGAACAAAATTAATAATTAAGATGTGCTCTCATACAAAAAACACAATTTTTACTTATGTTTTCTCTAATATGGTACGGAACCCTTCGTGCGCGAGTCCTTCTCGTACTTTACCGGTTTTTGAAATTTGACACGACGCTATAAATATTTTTCGTAATTTTGAGTTAGTTCTCAGCGTGGTGGTGGTAAATTTTCCCGAACATTGTCTCTTACGAAGACTTGAACAAGTCTTGTTAGGAAACTTAGGAATATTATTCTTATGACAATTTAAAACCGGACGATGAAAAATTTGTTAATCTATGCTTATGAGACTACTTTTCTTAGCGTGATCATCGAGATAGAAAAGCTGGAATATTTAAAAATCGAATTTCGTTACCTAATGTATCTTTTTGTCTGTTCTTGTTGCTGACTAGATTATTTTACGGTTCCCAGGCCATGTTAAGCAAATCTATACAAGTGTTATTGATAATTTAATTAAAAGTTTTAATTCAAAATGTGTAGTATTGAACGAGTTCGAATGTAACTAGTTATGTAACCGTAAATTAACTATTGTTATGGAATATTTTGTGTTGCAGCAGAAACTTAGTATCGGTCTACTGAAACATCTAGCACGAATATACATTTGACTCTAAATTTCTTATCGACTTCCAAAAAGGAGGAGGTTTCTGAATTCGACCGTATGTCTTTTTTTTATGTTTGTTCGCCGATTACTCCGCCGTTTGTGGACCGATTTTGAAAATTTTGCAGTCGTTGTAAAGGGTATAGCTGCAGTTTGGTCCTATTTTCACAAAACTGGTGATCTGACGATACGAACCCGGAATCGAGGGGACTCTTTGAAACTTGTATACAGTGATTTTCACTTTTCCTGAAGGATTCCACGTATATGCAAACAAAAAGTAAGATTTTGGACAAATGTATACAATGAATTCGAAGGTGCTGTACATAACTCTTAAATCCTTGTAGATAACGATTCGTCGATTTCGGCTTTATGTAGATAACTCAAAGCGGTATTTCCACTTCATTAATTTTATCAATCATCATCATCATAACGATGCTACGTGCCGTTACATTTTAAACGAGTGTTTTAGATTATATTAAGAGTTTGGTACCATGTTTTCGAAAATGGTGATCAGCCCCCCTAGACAAGTGGCATGCGATTAACGTTTACGATTGTCGCTTCGTTTGTTTTGTACGGGATTGCCATATTCGAACTCGACTAGATCACGTGACTTTTCGTTCTTCTACGATACGATACTCGCTTGACACTTGTCTAGGGGGGCTGATATATTATGCGATCCACACGAAATCGATCTAGGGCATTCGAGGGAGCTATATGAAAATATACACCTTGCGTGAATTATCTACAGCTGACTGTGTTATTGACTTACAGTTAACTAAAAAGAGATAGTCCTCATTATAAGGTCCTCATTAACCTAGGCCTCAACATTAACCTTAATCAATCTTTATTATTTTGAAGTCGGTACTAGTAGTCAAGAAGGTAGGTCAAGAATCTAAAAAAATGTTAAGGGGAATACAGACCTTGACCATACATTCAGAGTTTCAAAAATCTCCCCCCGCTAACGGAAAACAATTAATATACAATTAATAAAAACAAGAAACAAGAATTCCTCCTTAGGGATTATACTTTTAACGATGTTTATACGGTTAATGTTGAGGCTTAGGCCAATCCTTATAAGGCACTAACAGAGAATAAGAATTATTTGTTCCTTTTCAGTTTGTCCACCCATCGTTTTTGCTGTAGATGCCGGTGGCTATTTTTTGTTTAAAATTAATATTTAATTCGTTCCAATGTTGAATTTCTAGCATTTTACCCGCTTATGAAACTGGGTACGAGGGAAGCGAGGTTCTAACACAATCAAAAGTGTTTTGTAGTATTCGGGTGATTCGTAATTGCGTGGACACTCCACGTCAGCTAAAATCAATACCACGTTGTCAAATCACGCCTGATGTTTGACCGATGTTAATCAAATTAGTTTTAGCTTTGGCGCGCTTTAATTTGATTTCCATTGCATCGTTTTGCTTATTGATAAAGTTTCTGTTAGGCTGTGCACAACTATTTTGACAGATTCAGATCCGTACAACATCTGTTAAATAAAGTGTCAAATAAGATAGACTATCTGTAGCCGGTGAAACAGGCCCTTAGTTATTTATAAATTAAAAGACATCTAGGTGTTATTTAGAAAAGGTATAGGCGGTTCTCGGGAAAGTTATTGACATTATTTTCCTTAAAAAATCCAATTCGTGGTAACTTTAAAAACATTCTCACGCGCTCTCGACTCTCTGGAATAAGTTCCTGGAATAGTGGGACCCTAATGTGGGACCACAGCAAATGACTTACTGGAACCCGCATAGCCTTCTATAAAAACCGTTCCTAATGTAGTAGCCTCTTTGCGAGGACTTTAAAAAAATTTGTTCGCGCCATTTTACGCAAACCAAGTATTCAAATTCGAATTTAGAATAGAACTGCTACTATAGATATTAGAGTAACAATAAAGAAAATAATCCAACGATTTAATTAGAAGCATAATTGTGTGTTTCTTCCGCAGACAGTAGGAATATTTATTTCTTATTATAATGCTATGACTTATTACAGAGCTATATTATTCTTAAATCTTAATATGATGTTTTAATAAAAGTAAGCGCATTAATAATATTTATGATCAAGCCAAGGCCGAGGAGATATTTAACGCCCACATCCAAAATTCGAGTTCTTATCTTCATGGTAGACATTTTGTATAAAATTTAGTGCGTATAAAAGTGATTTAGGAGATCCATCCTGTTACGTGACCGAGGACCACTATATTTCTTTCTGCAGATATTAAATAGATAGCGAATTTTATGTTCGCTTAGTGTGAAAATATCGAGTGAGAGTCCCGAAGGAGAGCCCAACAAATCTACAGGTTAGGAGGTTAAGAATAAAGATTAACTTGCTGTCTTAGTCATCAGTTTAAGTATATTTATGTAATATATAAAAATTATTCGTGTTTTCCTTTCTAAAGCTATAACTCTAGAACGCACGAGTCTAAGTCCACGGTGTTGGATTCGTTAGAAAGCAAACTGCGTGAGGGCTCCGTGAGGTTTACAGCAAAGAAAATTCAGGAAAGTTTAAGAGAATAGCAGGAAAACAGGAAAAATCAAGGCGGGCAAAGTTGCGGGTAAAAGCTAGTTATTAATAAAAAATACATAGTCAGTTGTCAGAATAGTTGAAAAGCGCGATTAACACAATCATTTAAAAAGGGTTTTTATCTTGACTTTGACTAGACTTTAGACTTGAAATATTGTAACGTTGCTAAAATTATTGGACCAAGAAAATTAATTTCCCGCCTTACTCGACACTGGCCATGGTTATATAGCCGTGTGCCATAAAAAAATCATTTAAAAAGTTAAGGCACGACGTAAAACGTAGGAATATTGTACTTGACAGTGAAAATTGTTATTCAATGAAATGTAAATATTTGTATCACAAAATATGTCAAAAGATGTGGAGCCAATGCATATATGCTTGTTTTGTCTTATTAAAACCTATATACACAAACTATGTATCTCTAATTTCTACTGGATCAAATACTTTTCATTAATGAAACTTGTAGCGAGGGCAACATTCATATTGCAACCTCTTTGGTATTTTTCTAGAGTTGGGCAGGCCGCACGAACAAGTGACGCTTGCTACCGATTAGTTGAGATCGCAAAATAAAATTTCCCTGTGTAGATGTATTACTCTGTTACGTAGTTCGTAGAAGTGTTTTTGGCTATTATTGTGTATAAACTTGTCGCGTGTTGCGAGATAAAATATGAAACTAAGAAGCAAACCGATGTCTTTACTTTTACGCACCACAAACTATTATTATTTCACTCATCAAGACTCTAGATGATAGAAATATTAATAATTTCATCGGAAATTATGCTAATGTCGTTAGTCTATTATAAAGTCTAGAACCACAGTCCACAGCATTAGCATCGTTTCCTATTTTCCGGAAACACTTTAAAACTCCCGTTTCCCCATAGAACCGTCTGTGACTAACGTATTCGTGAAAGTCATAAAAATTAATTGCGTTAGCTCATTATAATTATCACTTTTGGCATTTAACAATCGACAGTGGGATTCTTGGTGAGCCGCCAATACCACCTTTGATGTTAAGATATCTCCGTCCAGATGTTTGGATTTTTTTTTTATTGTTGGAAAAATATTTTTCTTCATTTTCATACAGAAGCTGAATCATCCGGAAATTGATATATTTTAACTAATTCGTTTAAAGAGATACTTAGAACGCGTATCATTTGGCCCGTAATTCACGTCCAATAATTACAGAATTCGGCGAAAGCGATGTTTTGGCAAGTAATTACATATTTCTAGTTAGTGAGGCTTCAGTGCTGTACCGGATATTCGGAAGACTACTGATTGATCGCACGATCGATCTCGTTGAACCAAAAAAGATAGTTAACGATGAACCCGTGCCTATTCCAGAAAAAGGAACGAGCGGTTTCGACTATAGTTTCGAATTTCGAGTCGGATACAGTCGTAATATTCCAAATTCAAAACGAGGGCACAGCTTCAAGATGTCATTGCCCAAAAATTAGGTATTAAAATAGCACATTTTTACGATCAACTGACATTGTCGGTGTTGCCAACATGTCGGGATTCCAACATGGCGCCGAAGAATTCTGTCGTCCAACAAAATGAATCATTAAACAATAATCTGAGATAAATTCCAATATAATTAAAGAATTTACGAGAGTCAGTTTGGGGTTTGGACGATGGCGACGTGTAGACGCCGTAAATGAGAGGACATTCAAATTGATTCGAATTTAGAACAGTAATAAATATTCGTTAATTCCTTCTATTGTTAACAAATCAAAACAATATTTAATAACCCATGTCAAAAACTTTACCGTCTACAATTATTAACATTTCCTGCTTAGGTTTATAGTCTCAACTTGAGTACGAAAAGCAAATGTAGGTAAATAAAATAATAATAAATGATCAGTCAAAAACCACGTGCTTAGAATATTCGCATTCTTATTGACTTTCTCATAACTTTTACACAACATACTTCAGTGCCAAATATTTGAGATATGACTAGAAGAAATTATTGATGGCGGTCGGGATATCGATGAATCATAATTTTATCTTAAAATAAAATTTCAATCACTAATAATCCACATTGCTTAATACATACGATTATTTTGTAAACAAGCTGTTTAGTAAAGGTTAAGTAATCACGAGCAATAGTACTGTAGAGATACGTACTGTCAGAGAAGTCGATTCATAGCCAGACAGTGGACGAAAAAAATTTGGCGGTTTTATGTCAAACCCAGCCGACAGATGTCTTGATTGAAACTGGCATATTTCGACTAAATGACGTAGATTCGTCAACTAGTTAAGAATAAATTTCTTCGATGCACATCTTCGATCATTCTGCTTGTCATTCAAAAGTCCTTAATGGATTTGAAATGTCTTTTTTTCTCACAAACAGTGCTTTGAACCTTTAGCATTCTTAACATTCTGTATTGTTTTTAAGTCTCAATGATAGAAAGATGGTTTTAGCCACCAAATCTAGTTTCAAACAATGCATGCACGCTGTTTTCGTTCGATTCAGATTGAATTTCGAACGCGATTTTGAAACCCTGTTGACAGATGGCAAATGGATTCCGTCATCAGGCATCTGGACAAGAACCTTGTCAGTTACGTGTAAACCTAGATCTGGAGATCTGGAAAACAGATGGTAGCCAGATTTAATGCTACAACTTGATTTAAATAATACTGAATTTGCATACCAACGCTGCTGAAGGAAAAATATATAAACTGTTGGATACGTGCAATTATTAATATGAATATGATTAACTGTTTTTGGTCAAGTTTTGAGGCTAAGCTGGGTTTGAAATAACCAAATTAAGTAGACTTAAATACTCCATTCCTGAATGAACTTATATACTCTATGTAGTTACAGTACTTTATTTCATATACCTTCCTATATCATAATTATAATCAGCCAAAAACCTTTAGACGATCCTCGATCCAGAGGCTAAAAATGTTTATATACTATTAATGGTCTATGTAGCTTGAAAACATGCGCTATGCCTCACCTTAAGTATGAGAACGGCACGGCGGGGGAGGGCTACTATGGTTACCGGCCGCGCTACTCTGTCAGTTGGCCGTCAACGCTGACGGCGGTAGTAGGTATCCGTTTATCCGTCCCCCGCCCCGTCCTACGTTCCTAGGGCGCGGTACAAAGGTTGTGGACAAACTATAACTCAACACCATAGTAACATCTCAGCGATTTTCGCGAATCACTGCAGTGAATTCTATAGTGAATCAAGAAATTATAAGTATACTTTAAAATTATACGTATGCGTGAGGTGAAAGCCGTAAAACGTGACCAGACCTATCCTAATATCTACAAACCAGTTGCATCTGAGTCCAAAACAGAAGCTTTCGTGAATCGCGTACCCTGCGGCTACATTCGACCATGTTTGGCTTACGTACGATTTAGTTAACTCTGGTTTTGGTGGTGAAAACTGTACAACTCATTTGTGTTTTGTGGGTATTCTTATAATGGTGTAAATTTATAATGGTGTGATGGTGGTTGTCAATATACAAAAAACAGTGACATTTTAGCCTATTTGACATCAATGAAATTAACCCAAATATCTCTATTTTATACAACATGACTAAAATACATACAAACTTTAATTTTTTTTACGCTACAGCTCGTTATGGCCCGCTGCGTTGTATGAAAACCATTTGGTATACAATCCTCTTAAAGGCTTGTAACTTTGTTGTTTTCAATTTTATTAAAAAACTTATTGGACTACATCGATTTTCAATAACGATAGATTTGTTAAAAGAAAGAAAAAAAATCATGCGTATACCCTATTAGGAAGTATGCGTTATTTTTGCATTTAAATAGTAGAATCGAGGTACAGTATACGCCGAGTTGGCTCCACAGTGCGAGTCTAATTCAAGGTACCCTCTTGCTCTTATTGCGTACTATTTCTGTTAATCCATTTGACATTTCTGCGAGAGAGCTACTCGTTGATGTTCGAAATGAATAATTTCAGTGTACTGTGTGACTCATGCCGCTACTTTGCCCTTCGAGTTAAAAAAAACATAATGTCACTGTCAATTTGACTTTGATTGATGAAAAGGCGGGACATCAGTAAAATTGGAAAGATTTTGTTGTAAAGGAATCAGAAGCAACTCGTATTTGTAAGTAGGAATGGTAAAAGACGAAAAAAGTTGACCACGCTATGGCGTATTACTGTATGGCGATTTTGGGTTCCCTGAAATCATATCGAAGGTTTTTTTTGGTTGGATACTCATTGTCGATGGCGGCGATACAGAAGATGCAGTGGTGGGAATGTGTGTCCAAAAAATAAATTTCCCGACAAAGCACAGAACTTGTTGCTTTATACTCCAGGACAGCTAACCGAAGTCTTTAAAGTTGTAGCATCTAGGATTGATGAAATGTACCCCATTCTAGAATGGGATACATTTGCCTTCAGTACTATTTGATCAATTTTAATCTTGACTAAACACTCAAGTTCCATATGAGAATATTCCGCGAACGACACTTGTTTCGCAGTAACTGGCGAGCCGCCAGCTCTCCGCACCTGTCCCTTCTACAATGACTAATATCCATATTCTCATTTGTTTCACTTTTCAATATCATAATTCGTTCAGTCAACTGGACCTCCAGAATAAGCGCACATGCGTTATTTGAGAACCTAGAGC
This sequence comes from Cyclargus thomasi, assembly GCA_026546445.1. NCBI lineage: Eukaryota > Metazoa > Arthropoda > Insecta > Lepidoptera > Lycaenidae > Cyclargus > Cyclargus thomasi. Next base: position 23,581 of record JAOTAV010015543.1, read on the forward strand.
CCTCTCGAGTGCGAACCGAATGTCTATCAACTAGAGCACGCTACGCAACGCTATCCTAAAATTTCGAATGGAGTTTTGGGGGGATGGATAAAACAGCATGTTTCTAGAAGTTGCATCACTTGCCCACACTTGTGCATGATAACGAATATTTAGTGGTTAATATTCTACCATTACAACACATTAAAATCCGAAACAACACAAATTTTGCGAAGAAACACAAAAACACAATGCCATTTTTTCATATCCCGCCAAAAACTCTCAAATTTCTGATAGGTTTTTGCATAGTATCTGAACCTTCGGTCAAAGATTATTAAAATTCACTGTTACACAGTTCTAACACGTGGCACCGGCAAAACCACGCATAATGCCTTGTTCCGCTCCGAGTCGCTCCGAGAACGCGAGATTTAACTTTTGTACGATTGTGAGCTTTATATGATTAAATTTAGTTTTATTTTTTACTACACTTGATTTTGATTTAAGTCATTTTGTGTCAGATAGTCTTGGTGTCATTATTTCAATTTTGAAGGGATCTGTGCATCTTAGTAATATTTGATCAAGCCTCTGACAGGTTTCCGATTTTTTTCTGATCAGAAATTCGGATGATGTGCCTGACTTAGCACATTCAAAGAGAGGCATTGGTAAACTGGATGATATCAGTAAGCGTATTACTGCGTACATTCTTTAATATATCGTGTCCTGCACATATTAACTGGCGAACGTATATTAGGGCTGCATAGTATTTGTATGCTCATGATGTGCCTGACTTAGCCGTAAGTTCAAACAGAGGCATTGGTAAACTGGATGATATCAGTAAGCGTATTACTGCGTACATCCTTTAATATATCGTGTCCTGCACATATTAACTGGCGAACATATATTAGGGCTACATAGTATTTGTATGCCGGTAGCGTTATATAAAAAATATACACAGCACGTGATGTACGTTTGTAATGAACCCGTGAGAGAATAACGCCGGAAGGCTACGTTTGGTTTTAATAATTTGTTGAAAATTAAATATCCTTTAAATAACTTAATCAATTTTATATGTGTATTCACAATTATTATCAAGCAACAGTTCAAATTATTTTTGTTTTCTTAAGCAACCGTTGAAATTTAATTCGTCTTAAAGGATGTAACAAACATTTGTGATAATGCACAAGGGTTAATTTCTAGAAGGTACACTTAAGAATGAAGGCAGCAGGCAGTTCGATGTACGTGGAAGCTGGTCAGGTATTCGCACTTACTGGCATACCAGTTGGAGGGCACATAGCTTAAAAATTACGGCGCTGGCACTAGAAATCCAGTCACACACGTTTAGCTTCCAGATTATTCTACCATAACAAAGCCAAGAAGCCGTACTCCGAAAAAGTTTTGAGACTCAAACGAACGAATGGAAATTTCGCGTGATGCGTCCTATTCTAACAAACTTGAAATGACGTCGTTAGTGTAGGACGCCAAAATGCGGTCGAGTTTGAAGATTTGAATTTGTGCCGTTTGGGAGAAGAGATTGATCACGGCGAGATGTTTAGTAAACGCACTTCTCGTAAAAGTAGGGGAGACCAATAGGGAAATATTGGATTTACTCGAGCGCGTCAGATTAAACTAGTGTAGGTTTTCTACATGTCCCTAGTTATCGTGGTATTAGCCTAAGTTTATAAGACACCTATAACACTCACTGGAATTACCATCAAAATCGTTTCACTCGCTTAGGAGAGGTTTACTGATACGCACACAATAAATTTTCAAGGCAAAAGTTTATCGACGGAAACTTTCTGTGCTTTCTAGAAAACGATTTGCATACGATCCATATTGTTAGGATTTAACAATGATGTCACGTATATGATCTACAATAAAGATATTAAGTTTTTATCGCCCTGGCCACCGGCGACGCCATATTTGTTTTACGACTTTTCGACTACCGTTTAAATTTGGGGACAATCATGATCGTGAGCAGAAATGTTAAAATAAGGACTTTTCGCTTGAAAGTAAGTCTGAACTTGAAGGTCCTAAACAGAGAATCTTAGCGATGAGGAAGATGGTGAGAGGAGTAGGGCTCTATCGATCCGTGGATGTTGGCGCACAGATTTGCCAGATGTACAGCGCCTGTCAAAATACGCTTTTCAAAGCATTTTGTCAGATACTGGGGCTCTGTGGGCCAACTTTACACAGCGGACCTATAGCGCGTGTCCTATATAATAATGTGTCTGGATCACCGTTTCGCCTCCCTCGATACTGTAGTGCATCCGAGGTGTTTGCTGACGCAGGAGTGGATGACTTTTATGCAATCATGGGGAACAAGGTAGCGTCGGTGGTGCACAGGGTGCGAGGGAGTCGGAATAGAGTCGTAAAGATGATGGGGGAGAGAATCGACTTCGGTCTCCTTCGCAGACTCACTGAGCTACATATCAGGTTGACATGGCTGTGTGAGAATTTATATTTTTTGTGCTTTTATAATTATACGAAATTGTTATTATCTCTAAATTTCTAATGTTTTTTATATTATGGACTTTTTGTGTATAAAAATTGTCGTGAGATTCATCATGTTAAAGCCCTTACATCTACACCTAAATTGCTAATTTTGTAACAGTCTTTGAGTGTCGATGTGTCTTTTTACACGAAAACGACTTACTCAGAAATATATAGAAGAATAATTACTCTGGTTAATCAAAATAGGCATAATTTTCCAAATTGACAGCGCTTATGAGAGGACGAGGACCTGCTGCACTGATGTATACTTTTGGGTTTCTTTGGGTTGTACCACTTTTACCCACATGACCGTGCCCACCAATCACACAATTTTTTTTCTTAGGTACAATCAGAGATGTTGAAACAGATACATATCGTAGATCTAAGTAATATGGTCGGGTTATGTCAAACTCAAGCAGCAACTGACGGGAATTGACATATTGCGACCAAATTACGTAGGTTGATCAACTGGCTCTCTTTCAATTTCCCCCATTAAACAATCAGAGAAGCTGATTGCGGATCTAAGTAAATTGGTCGCTTTATGTCAAACCCAACTAGCGGATCCCGACTTACATGAAATTGACATTTTTTATTTCATTATTAGGAACAAAAAAAAAATTATATGTTAAAGCTAAGGACGTGCTACAATTACACAATTAGAATGCTAAACACGTAACCCACACCATTGGTCACAGATTAATAGACATATTCCAACTAAATGACGTAGGTCCATCAACTGGCTTTCTTTAAATTTTCCACATTATACTTTTATAGTGAATTCTGTCTATCGACCTCAAGCTAAAATGCCGCTATTTTACCAAAAATACATTTTGAGTTATAAAGCAAAAAACGCGGCAATTTTTCTTGGACGGAGTACTTGCTACTTCATAACGGCAATATTATATATTACTCTATGACTAGAGAAGCTACGAAAATTTTGACAATTTTTCAAATTAAAAAAAAAAAGATTATGACAGCATCAAAATATCAAAATCGACAAAACGTTGGTTAACGGCATTTCAGCTTGAGGACGGCAGATGTTCGGGGTCCACAATACACACAATGTAAAGTATCATCACTTTAACATTGCATGGAATATTCTAGCGCGTGCAGCGAGAGTGTTATCAGTCAGCGGGTCGCAGGGCAGGCAGGGCAGCCCATCAGCCGGTCGATGACACCCACCCTGCAGCGCGCCGTCGGACACGATCTTTAATTACTACGAATTACATTGTTAATGAGAGTAGCCCTACTCTCAAACGTCACATTTAACTAGGGTTACCAGATGAAAAATTAAAAGTCCCGCGGATAGGCCTGATTTTCATCAAAATACAGTGAGATTTTTTGTAGACGAGATTTTTAACGATCCATTTGAAAGACGCATTATTTACTTTTTTACAAACTTAAATCTTTATGATTTGAGGTTGTATTAAATCTTTAAGATTTATTATTAAATCTTTAAGATTTAAGGTTGTAGGATGCATTTTGTTTTCAATCTAAAAAGGCTGAGATCTTCCAAGTCTGGCCGCAATCCTGAGAAAAGGTAAAAAATCCGTGAGATTTAGTAGCCCTTCATGTAACCAGCCACACATAACCCGAATTTAATCAGAAAAATTCGGACGCCCGCCGCCGGGACGTGCACTATTCATATTATGTTTTGTTAGTGGGCCCTGCACACTATCCGAAATTTCTGATGGGTTTTTGAATGGTACTTGACAGGCGTCCGAAATTTTTTCATCAGGGATTCGGATAATGTACTGACTCGAATGTTGTCGTCCTTCTCTCATTGCGATATTGTCTAGAAGGACGCGGCTTTCCAATTTATTAGTTTGAGTGTTCGTTTGAGTTTTTTGCCGTCGCATGAACACTTGTAACATCCGAAGAGTCGCAAATGCGTTGCCGGCCTTTATGAGGGAATAGGAATAGGGGCATTAAGGAAGTTGGGCCACTGCACCGGTGAACTCACTCAATGAACGAAACACAGCACAATTCTGTTTCACGCCGGTTTTCTGTGAGGCCGTGGTATCACTCCGGTCGAGCGGGCCCAGTCGTGCCGAAGCATGGCTCTCTCACGGCAACGAGCCGTATGTATACGTATTATGTACTTGAGGTCGGAAGGCCGGCAACGCACTTGCGACTCTTCGGATGTCGCAAACGTCCATAATTTCCCTCTGATACAATAGCAACGCCCTTGCAACTTTTCTGATTTTGATAGTGGTCTGTCAGCAGTGTTAGCTCGTTGGCTCCCTAATTTTATAAAAAAATGCACAATACAAATGAGTTTGACCACAGAGTAATTATACCAATTGTTCTATGGTTTGACTAAGACAAACCTGACTCATCACAGAATCGAGAGTTCTGGAAAAAAGAGGCCTTTGCCCAACAATAGAGAACTGTAGGCTGTTAACAGACATTATCTATACATATAATAAAACAGTAAAGTTGGAGTGTCTGTACATTTCATATTATTACAAAATAATCAATGTGGGTGTGCTATAAAGGAACAGACAAAAAAAAGTTGTCTGTTTGTACGCGCTAATCTCAGGAACTACTGGACGGATTTGAATAAATCTTTGTCTGATAGGTCTGGGCAACATATAGGGTACTTTTCATCCCGGGAAAATGTACGATTCCCGCGTGGCATGCAGATTTTGAAGTTGCGGGCACCACCAACTAGTAATAGTAATAAAATGCAAAGATAATATGCCAATAACAAGTAAATCATCTGTAATAAGACGCACTATACCCGTTATCTGTGTATAATAATTGGTGCTGTGATAAGGTTATGACGCATGACCTGGTTCCGTAGCGGGAGGTACCACGAGGTACCGAAGGGAAGAGGGTTAGGGTCGATGACCTGAAGCCGGGAGGGTACCTGAAGAAATGTACCAAGGCTTAAAGTTGTCTTGTTCAAAGGTGGACCTGAATTTGGAAAATGACTTCTTGAAAATATACTTACAACGTTGTACAGAATAAATAAGGATGAAGATTTGCCTTCATTGTCAAAGATATATTAGATTTTAGTAATATTCATTGAAGACTTAAGTGGAAGTAGCAGATAACTAACTTAAAATTCCCGTTTTTTGCATAGACGGTGGATTTTAGACCAGTTAAATGATATCTATGCATAACTTAATATATAGCTTGATGTTAAAACACGTAATACGATTTATTACAATTGATATTAGGAAAATATAGCAAGTGCTCGAATATTACAAAACCAGTTGGTGCCCGCAACTTGTTGTTCAAAAATTTTGAATATCACGCGGGAACCGTACATTTTTCCGGGATAAAAAAAACCACAGCCGAACATATAACCTCCTCGTTTTTGGAAGTCGGTTAAAAAGTATATGTTGCCAAGACCCTAATAGCTATTAAACAAAAAAAGATTTATTCAAAACACTCCAATTTACTGTTTAATTATATGTATGTATAGATGTTAGTTATCTCCTTAATGCACTAGTTATTAAAAAAACACCCAAAAGTAAGGGCAAGTAAGACGGATAGCAGGGGTCCAGACCCTCCGGTCGCCCCCCTTATAGACGCCCATGTTGACGGTGCCTCTCAGGAACAGTTTCTTCGGGACCAGAATCAGCAACTACTGGTAACATTTTATTATACTATACAATTTCGGTATGTCCTTAGTGGCTCGATCATGGACGAAAAAAACTCGGACGTAGGACTCTCACAATACACAGCTTTGTTTCTACAGATTCGACCAGTTTGACGCTATTTCACGATTTAAAATTCTTCTACAAATTATAAGATAATCTTATCAGACTAGTTATTTTTCATATCTAAGGTAAAGATATCGGTTCTTTCATCGTGCCTAAATTTGCCAAGAAATCATCATTTTGAACCGTGTGTATACAGTCAGCCTGGCCGATACGCCACTATTGACACAAAGTCGTATAGTGAGACTACGTCCAAATTTTTTCACGTCCATGGCCGACAGAAAATCATTCAACCTTTGAATTTTGGGAAAACCATCATTCATTTCGTAGATGTGTTATTCGTTGCGTTAAACGCGCAATTATTACATACACATCGAAGAAGGAAACGTGAGGTTAGCTAATCTACACGTGGAATTTGTTATTCTCAAAGATAAGAATAATTCTGCCTTGAATACACGGTCAGAATTTAAAAGATTAGACGAGATTTAAACGTCAAAGGCACAGAAATGGATCGAGAGACGAAAAAGTCTAATAAGGTTAAGTTACTCGAGAGGCAAAATCACCGGGACGCTTCCGTTACTGATCCATCAATTAGAAGCTTGAACCTATCAACGGTTCTTAGCACGAAAATCATTATCATAATGAAGAGCCAAGTCTTAAATGATGAATCATATATCTAAACCCAAGAGAGATTCTTAGCTCAGGTTATAACTGCACAATGGCAAAGAAGGTTTTTCTTACAATTTATCGGCTACTGATTAAATAGGTATAATTTTAGGAAAATTATAACTTTTTAGGGTTCCGTACCTACAGGTTAAAAACGAAACTCTAGTACTATGACTTCGATGTCTGTCTGTCCTATTTTAAGAACGCTAATAGCTAGAGAGTTAAATTTTCATAGAACATGTAAATATTATTTCAATTGCCGTTGTTACAAACAAACAAACGTTTTTTTTTTTCAATTTTCTTCTTCTTGATACAAGGTGTCGCTGCAGTACGTCTACATCGCGCTATCGCTTGTTAGGAAATGTAAAGCTAAAGCTGTTTGACTTTTTAAACCCTGGTTCCTCAATTTTTGCTCTAGATTGGTAAGAAACTCTTCGAGTCCAACTCGCACACGGTCGTTTCTTTTTTACATTTCAGAAAATTTAAGTTCATTGCTTTGAGAGACGTAATGTCACAGAAAACTGGTTTGTGCTTCCCTTCCTCTCATCTATACTAATAATATAAAGCTGAAGAGTTTGCTTGTTTGTTAGAACGCGCAAAAAACGAGACAACAGCCAGATAGAAGGACACGACAAATCCAAACATTGGGCCACTGTCATTTGAATCTATCGGTGACATATTTCAAAGCGCACAATGCGCACGCGATTAAAGTTTGAATAATAGTGATGGGATGCATTATGCAGAACGGCGTGATGCGTGCACGCCGAATCAATATTCCTGACACCCGGACACGGTCGCCTACACTTCAATAGCGAGGCTATCTGCCGGTGACTCCGCACAGAATATAAATCACTGAATTATGGCGAACGTGACGGTGTTGCCAGGTCAAAGGGGGGAGGAGATGATACATGGCTACTGCCTATAAATTAGTTGGGACGCCCGGTTATTAGCTCTGACAGGTCACGAGAAAATAAGAATCGCGTGGCTAGAATATTCCGGGCTCTAGCGATCTAGCGAACACAAAGCTTTACATTGTTTTAATTCAATTTATATTTGCTCTAAGCATTACGATAAAATAGATATTTCAGTTTATGGTAATATGGCGCAAATTTTGCAGTTTTCAATGATACCAGCATCAAAATATGACAGCTAGTAAAGTATGACCAGGTACTCGAAGTGGATTCCGACTTCCGATTCCGGGGTGATTTTTTGTAGAAATTTGCTGATGTCAGCAATTTTAGATAGAGGCACATAGTTTCTGTACATTTACCTCATTTCTTTCAGGATAAATCTAGTGATATGGGATTAACAGCACTGGGAAAACGTTACATAATCATAAAAGTAAGCATCGCTTTTTCCATTTGCTTCTCGTTTTCGTCCCAACGTCTAAGAGCTTCAGTTAAAGTGACGCCACACTAGCTATTCGTAACACATAGCGTGCTCCTTGAGGAAATATAAATATTGTTTATGTGGCAACTCCATCTGTCGCCATTTTGAATCTGTACGCGGCGGCGCAGCTCTGAGCGCGGTGCGGCGACCCCGTGACCGAGCGTACATATTAATGCTTTGACCGCCCACGGCCGCAGAGCAATCCGACCGAATTAAGCAGGCCCCGCAACATAAGACGCCGCATTCAACCGACCGCCTCCTCGATGTAGCCGCGTTCGAGCGACCAGACTCACTGAGGCGTGCTCTTGTTGCGTCTCAGACGCGTTTATTGTTTTCGATTTACACTTTTTCGTGTTTACGAACCAAGACGAGGTCGCCTAGCATCCGTTTTGAATATATTTTACGACGACTCGCAGAGCTCCGTGGAACGTATTTTGATCGCTTCGCGCTAGGCACAATTTCGTTATCGCAACGTGGGAGCTGCGAAATTGCTTTTTTATGTTACAATTAAAACGTTCAATTTATTTTTCCGTGTCTAGATAGACTCGTATAAAACTCTTTGTGTGTTTCACATAAAACAATACGTGTAGAGACGGGGGCTTGATTGAAGAGAGCATTTCAATAGCCGCAGGTATTAACCTATTTTTACTTTATCTATTATTACTGGTGTAAGCAATAAGCATTATTATTTCAGCTACGATAAGTATAGCTTCGTGAGTAAACCATCGAAGGATCAACTCTACAATATAAGATCCCGTTTACTTTATAGCAGTAAAAGATGACGCCCGAGACAGTCCGTTTTGTCGAAATTCGTTTATGGCGCGGGAAACTTACATTTTTCACGGATCAAAAGTATCCTATGTCCTTCCCCGGGACTCAGAGTACCAAATTTCAGCAAAATCGGTTCAGCAGTTTGGACGTGAAGATTTATAACATTTGTATAGTATGGAATTATGAATTATAACTTGACCAAAACCGCTGTACCGCGCCGTAGGAACGAGGGACGGGGCGGGGGACGGGTAAGAATACTTCCGGCGTCGGTGTTGACGGCCGACTGACAGTAGCACGGTCGGTAACCATGGTAACCCTCCCCCGCCGCGCCGTGCGGTATAGCTCCTGTGTTCAAGCTACGGATCTCCGATGGTCCTTCGTAACACTTCAGTGTCAAAGTCTTCGTAAATGCCTATAGTCAAAGAACCCATACACGAGGAGCTCACTTATTACACACCGCTTGCGTGACAATATAACATTCGGCCTTAGCCTTCGAAATTGGCTTTTCGCTTTCCAAACACGCTACTGCCTATAGATAGAACAATATAGGCGATACGATTAGAAAGGGCGGGAACTACGATGGCGTCGAATCGCTGTCAAATTAAACTTATATTAGGCAGATCAGTTCAGTCGGTGACAAGTATACACTTTTAGAGAAAAGCTTTAATTTAAACGGCGCGGGAACGTCTTTGACAAGACTTTAAGGCATTAAACCTATCAATTTCGAAAACTCCCAGTCGGGTCTGCCACATTCCGTCCTCGCCCTTACGTACCCTGGAAGTGATAGCGTCTGGGCAATATATGAGTAGACATCAGACAGCTATAACCTAATTGGCAACATGGCGGCTCAATTAGAAGCCTCGGCATGGTCAATCGGTCGTCAAGAGCGCGCCAAGGTCAACTTTACAACTGGGCCGCGCCATCATTGATTTCACTACGTGGTGGTCACCACACGTAATGGTTTAGGTGGACAAGTCTAGACAGTTGATAATTCATTGTCTTTTTTTTTTTTAAGATATTAAGGGGACACGCGAGCAGACGGTTAGGTTCAGTTCAGTTTCTGATTAATTATGTAGTTTTCAGTGTTACGTAAAGCAAAATTAGCGTCGACGTAGGAATTTCATTACGTGAAATTAGTGCAGACATAGAACAAATATATCGCCAAATATTAGAATCTTTAAAAAATAAACTGAAAGCTAAGTATTTTAATGACGTCGGCTTGTCACCTTGCCACGGAAAAATATACAAAAACACACACACACACACAAGAAAATATAAAAAGATAATTGTACGACTTTACAAGATAAAACAATCGTAAAGTAGCTATTATAATGCTGTTTTACAACAGTTAAGTATCGTTAAACTGACAAGTGTACGTTCAAAATTGGTAAATATTTCAAGGAACGTGCAAGAATTTTCTGCCAGGTAATATTCTGTTGATCCGGGATATTTATAATACAGGGATATTCTTTTTGGGACCATACGCACTCTTAAAGATTGATTATACTCCTTAACGAACATTTTGTCTATTTTCCTTAACGAAACAACTACTTACGCTATAATAGAGATCATTATAATAGTACCCACATTTTTACCTAGATGATATTATAATTTTTGTTTCTGGACTTGTCCCACAAGATCTGTCCGTGTGGGGAGCACACGAGTGACGCAAGCTATGCGCTGTCAGACGTCTCTGTCCCACTATTGTGGGTGGTATCACCCACCTGATATAACAATAACTTGTAGCGTTTAATATTTTCTACTGAGAAACCGCGGTAGTTTTCTTTGTCGCTTAGTCCACCTACACACTGTAATATAATATGCAGATAAGGTAGACTCAACCTTTACTTGACAGCTGTCTTTTTTTAAATTGCGCATTTCTACTAACGTCATAACCCTAACTTGCAGTGACAGCATTGTCCCGATTTTCAATAATTAACAATGTCGTATTTCATCAAACAAAAATTATGCATTGATGAAATATTATATGAGTTGAATAATTCCGAGAGAGTACTTGGAAATAGAAGAATGTAAGCAATAGGGAAGATGCGTGTAAAACATAATTGATTGAATGCAAATTATTATGATAGTGGGCTAAAAGATACACAGAATCACAAAAAATCTCTGAATTCTGTTGAGAAATAAGTAACAATTAAGATATTAGTGATTTAAGTTTTATACCCATCTCGTTCTCTCTAAACGTTATTTAGTATGAACTTTGTATACAGCTTATAGACTTTGACGTCACAGTCAATATCGGATCTCTCTTTCTAACTTTAAAGATTCGTAACTTTTTTGTTATCAATTTTATCAAAAAACTTATTGGAATACATCGATTTTTAATAACGATAGACTATTTACAGAGAGAATAAAATATCATACATATTCCTTATTAAATTAGAGTACTATACAAGCAGCCACTGCATGTAGCAAAAGCAATAGCTAACTAATGAGGAGCTCTACTCTTATACGATACAAATTCAAGTCTTCTGACTTGAATAAATGTCGAATACTGTAACAAAGTCATTTTAGTTTTGTAACAGTAGTACGCGTTCCGCTTACTTTTCAGTCTGAAAAAAAATTTCGGAGTACGGCCCCAGAGTCGAGTATGCGATGTCACTAGTATACGAAGTCTTGAAGAAGAAAAACCTTTGGCCCTAAAATCCTGTCGAAGTTAAAATAAGACTTTTTGTTCGCACTCAAGAGGATGCAGGTTCAGACCCGGCTGGAGACATTTTCCGATCTCAAGTACATAATACGGATGCTCAATGAGCCATGCTTTGGCACAAATGGGCAGGCTCGACCGGAGTAATACCACGGCGTCAAAGAAAACTGGCGTGTAACGGCGTTGTGCAGTGTTTCGTTTACCGGTGGTCCGACTATCCCTATTCCCATTCCCTATACCCTCATAAAGGCCGGCAACGCACTTGCGACTCTTCGGATGTCGCGAGTGTCCGTGGGCGATGGCAGTTGCTTTCCACCTAAATATCATTAAAAATAAGTGTAAGCGAACTCTACCGTGAGGTTTCTGGGAATATAGTTAAGTCATTCGCATAGATAAGCGTATCCTCATCCGGACAATTTAAAAAAATTACTTTTTGGACGCCGCTGGTTTTGGAATTTTAAGTCCTTTTAAGCCCCCGACAACAGTCACTCTTTTTCAAATAAGGTTGGATTGCCTAATTTTAGTCTACAATAACAAAATGAATTGCCAACTAAAAAAATATATATAACAATGGTTATTAAATAAATTCCATTCCAATCGAAAATTTTAGCTCACTGAATATACAAACATTAGGTAGAAGATATAAGTGGAAGAAACGAACAACTAACATTTTACAATTTTCGAGTTAATACTCATTTTTTCCTATAAAACTTTGTTAGATCTTGTAATTTAGCGATTACATTGTTTATCTTATCTACCTAGTTATACATCAAATCCACATGGTTTTGATTTCAATTAATTTTTCCGGTCCTAAAGCGTCCATTTTAAGAAAAAATCTAAAAGTTTTTAAAAATGTTAGTTACCCGCTTCTCCCACTTATGTCTTCAATTCTTGGGTAGACAGGTAAATCGCATCGAAAATATTACGAACAATTTCCTTGATTGCATGAGGCTTATTTCAGTCGCGGATCCGTTTTAAGTCGAACTTTATCCTGAAAAGTGCTGCTGGTTTTTTGATCCCTTCGCCGTTTGTCCACCGCATGCCCTTACCTTCAACGAGATTATTTCGGCCCGATAAAATGCCACCGTATGACATAGGCGATAGGTTTCTTTTTTTTTTACAAGTTCTACGTTTTAGACAAACGCCGTGGACAAACGGCTTTTGGGGAATCGCGACTTTTATATTCGGGATGGATTTTTTTTCGACAACCCAGCCGCAATATATTTATTAACATAATTTATTTGATAAAAAAATATATGTCCACAACCGAACATATAACCTTCTCGTTTTTGGAAGTCGGTTAAAAATAGCTTTCCATTAAGCAGATCCTATACCATCTTGTATGACTCATATTTGAGGATTTTCTTCGATATTTGGACGCTATAATCACAATTTCAAACGTGTGATTCATAATAATTGTTTTTTGTTCACTTCATTTGAAACACTCAAGTGAAATGACTTCCTCACTTATGCCCGCGTGGGTCGCGTTCCTTATGCGCGAAGACAATATTTTTATTCTCAATCTCGAAACTTACTTTTATTACGATCATAAAGTTGCGAAGATTTACCTGCAACAAAAAAGAATTCATAAGCACCACTCGTGACGACGATAAAATTTTGCGCGCCATCTTGTGACGTCATATTGTAAACGTTCTTCTGGCGTTCGCCGAGATGTTGCGAATTACTTTTTTTTTAATTTGTTACTGACGTTTTTTTGTATTTTTTTCTGGAATACATATAGCAGTCTCTACATAATCGTCGATGTTCACTGTTCGTTATTCGGCGGGATCATCGTTAAAACGTCCACATCACAATCGTCCGTATAACTTTGTCAAGTCACCGACCACAGGCGAATATAGACTAATATCGGCGAACAGAGACGAGTGTGCCCTCAACACAATCGAAGACATAAGTGGAAGAAGCAGATAACTAACATTTAAAAAACCTCCCGGATTTTTACGTGAATGGACGATTTTGGACCCGAAAGATTATTTGGAATTAAAAGAAGAAAGTTACAAGATTTGTCAATATTTTATGGGAAAAAATAAGTATATATTCGAAGGTTGCAAAATGCTAGTTGTCCGCTTCTTCCACTTACGTCTTAAATCGCGCACGTGTCATCGTCTGTATTATGAAGAGCCTCCATGACAGTTCCAGTAAGCACATAAAAAAATATGTGAAAATTTATGTATAAATTTCGTATCTTCCGTCTACTGCATCTTTTGTCATTCGCCTTCTAATAATAACTTAACCATCTATATAAATATATAAAATCCTTTGTTGACTATATCCATTTAGCAATCAACGTACTGCCTAAGCCACTGATCGTAAAACATGAAATGGGAGGACGTGTCCTCCGTATGACGAAGATTTTTTGAAATTCGTCTCCTAAGGGTGTAAAAGGGTGTTTAAAGTTAGTATGGGCAAATTCGCAAAAACATTGTTTAATACATTTCATGGAATCCATGCGATTATTATAAATGCGAAAGTGTGTCTGTCATTTGAATGAATTGAATGACTGAATTTTGCTAGAATATTGTCTGGAGACACTTGAGTCCTAGGGGACGTGGGGTGTACTTTTTAACCCGAAAAAATTTATGGTTCCAGAATTTTGACGCAACGGGCGCAGTTGCGGGCATCATCTAGTTTATTAATAATTATTTTACAGAAAACGTCATATCATGTGACTCTATCTTTATAAAATGAAAGTTAGAATTATCGTTTGCCAATTTTGCCTCTGAATCAAGATCTGTGATTGATTGCACATTCGCGTTAGTGTTCGGGAAAGTATGTATGAACCGGGTAATCTAAAGCTAGCGATCCGATTTCAAAATTCTTTCAGCATCAGTAAGCTACACCATCCAAGATTGTTATAAACATACATTTTTAGTCAAGTCAGTCGCCCAAAGAAGTGGGCACGGGACAGCTAACTTCCTAGTAAACATAATAAAGACTATTCAGAAAATGTAATAGAAATATCCTCGTGGTTTGGACCATAGGGCTATACAAACGCTAAGCAATTCAAGGGAACGTAGAACGTAGGGTGAACGTACCACGGCTATGCCACGCGACATTTACCATCAAAGGGGTCAACGCTTAATCCTTGGTGTGAATTGCCATCAATTCCTTATTGTGTTCATTATTCTCGCTTTCAATAGTACCCCGTTTGAAATGTTCGGATGCTCAGCTAAATAGACCATAAATAATTGAGCCGCAGATTAAAAATCTATGGCTCTTTAGGTCTTTTGTTAAAAACTTTACAAGATTCCAATCTTAAAAACTGCCGTACTAGTTTGAAAGTGTTTGTGTATTTTGAAAAAGGAATAATTTGGGTTTTATACCCTGATTGGCCGCATTGACAAAAAGCTTGATCTACATCTGTCAAACGCGATTTAAAAAAAGATTTTTGGCGCCAGACTGGAACGCAGAAGGGTGCGAACGTAAATATTATAGGCAATTTATCATCAACATTGTTCAGATAAACGGGTTAAATTACGACGTATTAACAAAACTAGTTTCGTTTCTAGACCCAAATGTCAAATACATAACGCGGATTGTGCCATTTGAATATCGAAGTGATACTAGCCACAGAAGTATTTGAGGAAATAAGTTTTGAATTTCGATAAAACGCTTGACGACTTTATCCAAAAACCCTACAAGTAAAATAACGTTGTTTACTTAGCGTCACACCCTAAACGTGAAAAAGAATCACAAATAATAAACCAAAATTATGATATTTATACACGAATTCAGAAGATTCTATTCAAGAATGCCAACCTAAGAAGCGAAATTTTATCCTTTCATATATCCTCAAACTTCGCTTGAATTCCCCCTTACATGACATGAAAAAGAGTGGAAACTAGTGCTGCTCGCATACAACATAAAACTCTTGTACACTCAGTACCTACTTGCTCGGGTAAGAATGTTTTGTATGAGCGCGTAAGTTGGTATAAAAGCACTTATAACTTACCCCTTCGAGCGCGGAGAAAAATTCTATAGACATATGCTAAGACATGTGTTAGGAGATTTAACCCTATGTACCCTAGGGTACTTAGAGGGGGACTCGCTACATAGGAAGGGGTACAGTGTTACAAGTAATTAAAACTAGGCTTAATGCAGGATACCTAGTACATTTACCCCAGGCTTTTCAGAGAGAACGACACAGTATTCTGAAATGATATTCGCTTTTTTAAAGGAGTACAAAAAAAAATACAGAAAAAAAATTACTATTGTCTTAAAGATTTTTTTATATTCTAGCACTTTGGATTGGCCGGAGTTTTGTATTAATTAATATTGACAATGTTTAATAGATAATTTCTTACCGAAAATATTATTATGATATTATTATCGGTTAAACTCAACTAACGAGTATTTATAATTATGTAGTTATAATTTATAACATCTGGCCTTTATAATAGCAATGCCGTATTTACTGTCTGAAAATAAACAACTATTATCTCAAAATAAAATTTTAATTGTCTTTATCATATTCAGTTATTCACAAGGTCTAAACTATTTCAAAAACTAGACGACTCGATAAACTTCCTACTATAACTTAAAAAAAACTTCCCTGGTTTTCGAAAAACTGTTTCGCCATTCTCGAGTTTGACAAATCTTATAATATAGTATTTAGTTGTTATAAAATAATAAATTTTCTACTTTTATTTCTCGTCTCTTAGTTGTTATAAAATAATAAATTTTCTACTTTTATTTCTCGTCTATATCGAAGATACAGGTAGCGTTCTTTTGGAAAAATATTTTCGCGAATGCATCGAACAGTTGTCTATATTACACAGAATTTTAAAAAAGTATATATGTATTATGTCAATTTTTCTTATATTTTTTCTTTTGCTCTATGATATATGGTCTGCTTTAAACTCTAAAGAAAGACACCGCTATCTTACAATAACGTAAGATTTTTTCCAGTCTCAAATTAATAGTCACAAATTTATTTATAATGAACTAAATACTATATATTTTTTTAAGTTTTAGCAGGATTCTTGTAAGGTGATTGCACGCTCCTTTATGATTGGTAAACAAAGCAGAACTGAGGTCAGTGCCCGCGAGATGCCGGGAACAAACAAATTGAAGCCCGCGAATTGATCCTGCAGGGTTCCAAATTCAAAACATTTTCACACTGTTCGGTTTTTAAATTGATCTTTATGATACCAAACATTTTTTTTATCAAATAAAGCACTGGCGCAGTCAGAGACATGGATGGACATGATTATGATTACTTAATTTAAATGTATGCACGTAAACCTCACATATATTATAAAATGAAGAAATAAAATATGCCTTTTTCAAATATTAAAATTAAGTAATTAAATTTCTGTAGAAACTATTTAATGATCTTTTCAAAGACATAATCTAATAAAAAAGGGTCGGTCCATTTAATCATTATCGTTAAAATGTCTCAGTAGAAAGTAGAAACGTAAATTGTTGTGATCGGATATTGATATACATAGTAATTATTTAAATATATTATTAAAAAAAATATGGTCTTAGTAGGAACAAAAATTAGAAAAATACCGAAGCTATCCTTTTGTTTGAATTACTAAGCTCCTCTGTAATAATAATAATAAGTTTGTAGACCCTCTACGCTTCTACGAATTTAGCGTCACAAGAGCTACGGTCTACAGTGGGTCTTTAAAAAAAAAGCGACCAAGAATGAGTCCGACTCAGATAAGGGAAATTAAAAGTATTTTTAATATCTTAGTAATAATAATAAATTTTAATATCCTATTACATATTTAAGTTGATCAAATTTAAAGTAAAACGCGGGTTTCGTTTTTTGCAATTTGGCTACGAAGCCTAAAAGTTAAAATTTAAATTAAAGTGTTTTTAGGTCACCACTGACTAGATATCTCTTTTCTTCACATTAACATGCAATTGTTAATTACCTTTTGTGAAAAGCTAAATGTCCAAAAAAAGACCCGTCTGCAGGAACCGCGAAAAATACGCCATTTTGTTTTTTTTCTATACGTTGATATATCTATTGTCACTATCACAGAAAAAACGAATCTAACGACACCTCTCAAGCTATAATCCATCGAGCCGTTTAGGCTACAGGGCGTGCCAAAAAAATTATACATACATACTCGTACATACCCTCGAAAAACCTAACCCTCCTTTAAAAATGTATATTGCTTGTTTTATCATTTTGTTTCCTTAAATAAATTTACTTAGTTGTTTACTAATATTTTGATTTCATTTTGAAGTATTAAGTACCAACTATATAATTTACCTAAGTCGCATAATTATAATAAAAAAAAAAACCTACTGTGTATTTAAAACTGACGGAAGCAGTTTTCCTAATTTCGATTTTTTTATTCTTTTCAACCACTGATTGGACACAAATTATTTATGAGTCACATTAGAAACTACAAATTTATTAATTTTGAAAGAACACAAAAGCTTTACGTCCTAACAAAGCAACGAATCGACTTAATCTTTTGGAATAGATTTGTTTTTTTCTTATGATATTTAAACGGCGAGCAGAGGGGTTAACTGATGGAAAGGAACTGCCGTCGCCCATGGACACTCGCGACATCCGAAGAGTCGCAAGTTGGCGGCTTTCATGTGGGAATAGGGATAGGGGATTAGGAAAGTTGGGCCACCGTTAAACTCACTCACTGAACAAAACACAGCACGACGCCGTTTCACGCAAGTTTTATGTAAGGCCGTGGTATCGCCGGTGGTGTCGGCCCATTCGCGCCGAAACATGGATCCGCCACGGCAATTAGCATCCGTTTTATGTACTAGAGATCGAAAAATGTCTCATTGGTACACGCCTCCACCGGGGCTCGAACCTGCACCCTCTCGAGTGCGAACCAAAGCTCTTACAGGGTCCACCCATGTTATTGAAAGGAAAAGAGAAAGTTTTGGTCTCAGAAAAGCACCATGTTTCTAAAGAGCATGCAAGGATAAAAATATTTTTACGCGATGTTCAATTCCACGCAAACGAAGTGGCTAGCAAAAGCTATAGGCGAAGCTGATGGTGATACACCGAATTAAGGAGAGTACCCATCCTACTCGTAATGTAGTCCCCACCCCGCACCCCGCACCCCCGGACCACGTCTAGAACGTGCAGACCCTAAGGTTGACGTCCCGTTTACAGCTGACAGGAGTACCCTTCCCCCTCTCCCCGCTCCTCGCCTCCCCCCATCGGCCGTCGACCCCGCAATTATCTTTTATCTGTACCATAGACACATATTTGTATAGCGCGATAAAAGCGCGTTATTGGCAAAATGTACATCACCTGTAAAAGCTTTTTTCGTCTAAAGATTGACAGGTAAAGTAGGCATTTGCTCCTAGTATTAGATATTTTGAAAAAAAAAAAAAAAAGAGAGTTACTGGTTGCTTTAAAATTAACGTTGGTAGTAAAGAAAAGAGCGGGTACCCTTTGTAAACGTATCATGTTAGCTTAAAATTACCTTTGCGGTTCGCATATAAAAACCTTAATGAAACACACTTTTTCATGCACTATTTCCACCATATTCACTTTGATTTTACAGATTCATAACAAATACACGACCGGTTTCGACAAAGTCATCATCAGGTGTCACTTCGTTGAAACCAGTCGTGTATTTATTATGTAAAAGTAAGTCGGGTTTTCGTTCCTGAATATAACTCCAGAACGCACGAGCAGATTTCCACGGTTTTGCATTCGTCGGAAAGTTTGGGGCTCCTCGAGGTTTCTGGCAAAAATTTCAAGAGAAAAAAGAAGTTACCACGCGGACAGAGTCGCGGGCGACAGCTGGTTTGTTATTATTTTAAAATGAATTTATAAATCGAAGTGAATATAGTGAAAATAGTGAATGAAGAAGTGTGTTTCATTAAGGTTGAACATGAATTTCCACCGTAAACCAATAGAACAATAACATAAACCTTTGCCTATAAGATCTCCATTCAAAATGAGGCTAGCTTACGAAATTTCTCCGTATACCGATGTAACTATTTTTCCTATTATTTAAAGCATTACATTTGTATTTACTATCAAAAATAACCGTTTAACTTTAATCCAAATCGTGAAAGCCGGTGAAACCACATTGGGTATGCTAAAACTGCCGGTGCTATTCAGTACACACTCAGATCAGATCTAGATTTTAGATATCAAAATTATAATGTGCATAATTTAACCTAGGTAAGCTTGTTTAGAGTCTAAGCCAGCGCCGTTACTCGTTCTGATACTAATGTGGCAATGGCGAAGGTACTTGATACTACAATATTAAAATATAGGTTACTAGCTTTTTCCCGCGGCTTCACTCGCATTAAGAAGTATTTTCGTTTAAACTTTCAACTCCTATTTCACCCTTCTGGAAGTAAAATTTCATACAACGCTTAAACACGCATTCATTTATTTTTAACTAGATGGTGCCCATTACTTCGTTGCGCAAAAATTTGTATATCACGCGGGAACCGTACAATTTCCCGGGATAAAATTAGCGCGTACAGACAACTATTTTTTTTGTCGATATGTGTTCTATTACTGTTCCGTAGCCTGATTATTTTGTAAAAATATTAAATGTACAAACACTTCAATTTTACTATTTTATTATAAGTATAGTTTTTAATCAGCAGCTCGAAAACAAAATTTTAGGTCGAAATTACGAACTATTTCTGGAACCATTGGACTAGAGTATCGGAAATATTAAAGAAAACATATTGTGAATATTTCTCTTTTCCCCTGCGAACTAACTTTAGCTGCTACTATAGGTAAATGTACATCTGCGTTTCGTTTTACGTAATGTATGAATACGTGGGATCAATAAGTACTACACACACACGACAGACGAGACAGAGTAGAAGACTTGATAATATAATATCTCTTCTCTACATTTAAAGTCTGTGCTATCTTCTTTGGCCCGTAGTTAAGGACTGTTAATATAGTTCTATTGCTTATAGGGTTTAATTATTACGATCTTCATAATTTTATAGTGAAAAAAGAATGTAGTTTTTTCTTTTTTTTTAAAGAGCCTATACTGTCCCACTGCTGGGCAAAGGCCTCCCCGAAGGTCTTCCATGCTTCTCGTTCTAATTAAAAGAATTACTGCTGTCGGAATATTCTTATCTTCAAATCTAAATGTAACGTAGAATTTAATTCAACTAAAAACTACATAGCAACCGCACGCGGCATCGGCTTTTTACTAAATTACTATGCGAGTTTTTGATGTAACAATCGGAGATAGGTTGTTGCTAGGAGTGGCGCGCGAGTCCAAGGTCGATACCCCCTACCACAACAAACCTCCGCGTACGCCGCCAATTTTAAATCACTAATCACCGATGCGACGAAACAGTTCGAAAATCGAATTTTAAAAATAAATGATTTATTATCTGGACGCGTCACTTTTTTTGGCACGTTCCGTTCTACGGAATTGTGGAATATTTTTGTTGCTTTTTTTATGTTTAAAACTAGATTAACAATTTTGATATCGTAGTAGCAAGCGGCTACTGACAATATTGTAATTTGTATATGATGTCACATTATCATTGTGTTTATGATGAACAGAGTTATGTAAAATGGGTGGCTCGTAATCTGGTACGTCAACAGCGATTAAAAAATTGGGCATGCAACACAAATTCAAATACACAAGAGTAGTAGAGAACATTTCATGCACAAACAACTTATTTCTACACCGGTTCGTCCGTCTCGCTCGGGTGTTTGAGATCGTGCGTGCTAGAGCGGGACGCAGCTACAAGGTCACTGGTCAGCCGTTCTCTCAGACAGCGGGTCGCGGAGGGGGGTGGAGGGGGCGGGGAGGGAGCGGCGTGCGCGGGCGCAGACAGCGCAACGACATGGCGGCACATGGCAGACGTGACGTCACGACCAACCGAGCCTTAACCATAACATCCACGAGTTCCACAACACGCTTATATAAGTTACCCAACTAAAGAATAACGTTAAACTCTGATGTAGGGTTAGAGCCTAAGTTTTTAGTTCTGTAACCTAAAGGGTGACATAAACCATTGTAGGAAAACGGTTAAACTTTTCACAGACGTTTGTTATATTTAACTATAATAGCTAAAATAACGTAGCTCTCTTCCAGCATGGTGTATGTTTTGTGTAGCCAGGATTTAGTTGTTTGTACGGAACCCTATTGTTCTACGGTTAGCGCTTGGCCGTTTTATCACACGCAGTAGGCTTGAAGACTTGTAACTGAATTTTTAGTTTCAA
Organism: Cyclargus thomasi; assembly: GCA_026546445.1. NCBI lineage: Eukaryota > Metazoa > Arthropoda > Insecta > Lepidoptera > Lycaenidae > Cyclargus > Cyclargus thomasi. Next base: position 45,386 of record JAOTAV010015543.1, read on the forward strand.
GCTGACAACAATTTATTGCTAAACCGGTTCTATTTGCAAATAGCACAACACAAAAATGAGGATAAATAAAACATAAATAAATATAATATATTATATGTTGGAATAATTTAAAAGGTGTGTGTCGGAATAATTTAATACGTCTTTTACACGTGAAAACTAAAAAATAATGTAATGAACATAAAACATGTCAGAAAAGAGTTTCAAAAAGACACATTCTCCTTTTTCTGATAAATGCTTTAAAAATACTTTTTAAAAAAATTATATAAATTTTTTTTTGTAATGTAGCGTCTGGAACATTCGTAGTCCCAGGTTTTCAACGTTGTTGAGGAGAGTTGGCAAAATCCTTTCGGAATGTTTACATATTATTTTTTGTCTGTATCCCGGAAATAGTTAAGCAAAATGCTGTAGTGTTATGCTGTTCTATCGGTGAGGTTTTATTTTTTCAGTTTATTTACGTTCCGTTCCGTTAGTTAAAAAGAATGATATTTGCTGGTATTTAGCAATTATTTCTTTAAAAGTCATATAGTTATCGTGTTTAATCTTTTTCTAAACAGAAAAACCCTTTACTTTAAATAAAAGTGTATAACTTAAAAATATAAGCATTTAGAAAGCCAGATTAGAGCAACGCTGATCGTATCTCAAAGTATTTTTTTTCTTATTGCGATGTTGTCTCAAAGTTGTTGTGAAAACTATTTTTTTTTTATTTTTGACTTACAAATGTCACATTACTATTCCCCTCATCTTGTGATGGATATCTCGTCATCCGCATACGTTACATTAAACTTGAAACATAATCTCCACATATCCTTCGAACATGTCATTGCCTCCTCTAAAAAATCAAAATTATTCATGTCATACGGAGCAACGCGTATGCCGCACCAAAAAAATACTATAAATAGAAGTACCTATATAAAATTTAAATAAAAAATGCGCATAAATTTTTTATACGGTTTCGTACAACACCTAAAACTGTCGGAGCTAGTAAACAAAATAATAATTCTAAAAATAGTTTTTAATAATTTAAACCCTTAACGAATTGTTGTATCTTTCCCACCGAGTTAAAAATAAATTTGCCATAAAAGCGAATAGTTTCCTCGTTTGGTCACTTATTTTTAGATACTTGCTTTATTGCGATAGTATAAGATTTAGCTTAAGCTTATGATTTATGAATCGACAACTTTTTTTGGCATTTTTTCCTTGTGTGATGTATCTTATAACAAAACTACAGTGCATAAGAAAGAAACAAAACACATTAAAAAACTCATGACAATATCTGATTACTGATACTAGAGGTCGCCCTTTGGTCCAAATTCGACCATAAATATTTAAATCCATCGTGTAGGAGAGCTTTAAAATATATAATCCAGAATAGAAGAATTCAGTCACAGACTTAAATTTGGCATAGAGTTTCGTATCTTCGCGCCTTTCGTAAAAAGACTGAACAAAATTTTCCCCTCGCGTATTAATACATAGATTGCTGATTCAAATGAATTTGCCTGTTTGTCCGTTTGTGGTCGTTCAATTCGGCATAGTTCGAGCGTTATAAAGTACAAAGCATACTTACATACCCGAAAAAATCGATAGTTCTAATGCGTCATACGATTTTCTGGACAGCAATGTCATCTGGAGTTCTATGGTTTTTTTGTTAAATTTTGGTCACCTAAAGTTTTTAATGATCTGGACTACAGTTTATTTATTGGAGATTTCGATAAGCGAATATGAATTTTTTATCCAACTAAAATGATAAATAAGAAAAAATATCTAAATAAGATTGTAATAGACAGTCCATCAATCAACCATCACACGATCAATCTCCCGTCATTCCTGAGCAAACTTATGTCAGACAAGTTGATGCCCGCAACTTCGTTGCCCAAAAATTTATATAGGTATATAGGTTCACGTGGAACCGTAAATTTTTCCAGGATAAAAACTATCGTGTTGACTAGACTTAATAGCTATTAAATAAAAAAAGATTTATTCAAAACCATTCAGTAGGTCCGAATATATATAATAGATTAACACGTACAAACAGAAAAACAGACACCTTTTTTGGCGATTTGTGTTCTGTTACGGTTCCATTGATTAGTTTGTAAAAATATGAATTGTACAGACATACCATTTTACTATTTTATTATATGTATAGATTGAGAGTTTAAATTCCACCTGCAATCGAAGTTCCGTGGTCCTGACAAAAACCACAGACATTAGACACGTGTAAATAGTCAACATACTAAAACTAAAAGCGGTCGACGGCCTTTGAATATTTTTTATAAAATATATAGCTCTCTAGAATCATATAAAAAACCTAGCAGCTGTAAAGCCTAGACTAGTTTATAATCGTTAGATCCACGGAATTAATTAAAAAATAAAAACGCAGATGTTTTTGTTAGACTTGGTTTTTTTTAGATTTTCGCAACATTTGAAATAATTAAGAAGATAATTATAATTAAAGTTTTTATAAGATTTGAATTTTTCCTCAGGATGTGTTTAAGTTCAAGACTATCGATAAAGATAAATAGTTTTTTTTGTAGAGCTTTGGCTTGTCTATTATTTTAGATATAAAAATCTTATAATACATTACCTATTTAATATGTCGAAGAATCGGCTACTATCTCTTTACCCGACTTCGCCAGAAGGAGGATGTTTTTCGAGAGTACCACTTTATAGATATCAGGCGTCGCTACTAGAGTGCTACTATTAACAGACTATAAAAAAGTCATAAAAATAAAAATTCTAATACTTAACACGTTTTTTAACAAAATTCATAACGAACTATTACAAAATGATCTTATATATACGGATGTCACAGGAGGCTGCTCGCTCGCCTTGATACTAAATGTCAGTAACACGTTAATTAACTCAAACTTTGGTTTAGCCTCTAAGGACATACTATCTAAAAAGCTCCCCTTGCACGTTTTTATAACAGCACGCGTTTAAAATTACATAAATGTCAACCTTTCTTTTCGTGTCTGTACAATTAATATTTTTACAAACTAATCAATGTGGGGGGCTTGAGAACAGTAAAAGAAAACATAATAGTCAAAAAAATTGTCTGTTTATCTGTTTGTACGCGCTAATCTCCGGAACTATAGAACGGATTGAATAAATCTCTTTTTATTTAATAGCTATTAAGTCTAGACAACACATAGAATACTTTTAATCCTGGGAAAATGTACGGTTCCCGTGATGCGATTCGCGCAACGAAGTTGCGGGCATCAACTAGTAAAATGTAAGTTGCAAACGGGCGCTGGGAGTTTGTCGCCGTAACGTACACTCACTACTAAAACTAGTTCTATATTGATCAAATATCGTGTGATATTTGCTGATATTTAATATTCAAGTCAATATTACTTTATACATTAAAATTCCTAACACTTTGCGCAACGAGAGCCGGGTACGAACGAAATATCACTTGTTGTCATTTAGTGATGGAGTCAGTCTACTGAAACCAGATACATTATAAGGACATTACATAAATATCACGAAGTACACCTTTGAAACTAGACACGTTATTAGGATACTGTAGCAGACCAACTTCACTGACCGACATGTGAGCACGGAAGTTGGGCTCATTTAAGATAACTTCGAAAAGCCATTTGGTGGTCTGCGCGTGGCAGATAACGACTTGAATCTTTAAGAAGTTCAGGATATAGCTGAATTCACCGTCTACCATTCACAGTTTTATTTAATTACTTCCTATTGATAGTCTTGTTCTAAACATTTTCTTTGCAACATAATATATTTAGCGACGTTGCTTCGAATCATTTATTACTTTTATCATTGACATGTACATTTATAAAATATGGGGACAAACGAGCAAACAGATAACCTGATAGAAACCAACTACCATCGCCCAAACACACACGCAACATCTCATTACATGTACGTGAAAAGACATAATTATATTTGATCTTGCAGGCGCGCCTTGTATTTTATTATCGAGCAGACCGCTGTACCATTGCCATATTAGGCGGATTATGCGTAATGTTCTTAGTGATCTATGACTGCGGGTGCGCGATGATGATTGTAAAAGTAAACACTCGATCATTCGCCAGCGATAATTAACACGAACATAACTTGCCGCCACGCGCACACACTCAGATACAAAAGTGATATACATAACAATCTATGGACGCTTCACACCACGTCAATTTGGCCCCGCGGCAAGAACCTAAAGGACTTTCGTTACAGGTACCAGACATATAACTTTTATACTATACACAATTACACATATATGATACACAAATTTAAATACATGTATAAATATTAAAGCAAAGATTGTCAGATGTTAAATCACCGCTGGATGCAACAAAGAATAGTTTTATATCGGAACATGTACAATAATGCTATATTAAAAACGTAGAATAGCGGACACTGTGAAGCTAATATGTTACTATAAGTGTCTGAAACACACCATATTAGTATAGAAACATATTAGCTGGGCTACATATGGTATCGAGGGATGTCGCGAAAGGCATATAGCAGATTCTTGCGGCACCCTCCAGCGCAGTTTTTGGAACACGGACGGGTTGTAGTAGGTGGAGTTGCGGTCGGAAAGGGGATACTGTCATCCATTGCACCGAGACCCCGAGAGAAACGCGATGCCCGTTGTGTTCCTGCGCATCGCGACGGAAAAGTTGACGACTAGCCTAAGCAAGCCACCCGTGTGGGGTCTGTGCTTGAGCTAGGGGAACTCATGGTCACCCAAGAGATCGCGCCTGCTATGGGACAAAGCGGGTGAGCGCCGAGGGATGTCGCGGAAGGCATATAGCAGATTCTCGCGGCTCCCTCCAGCGCAGAAGCTGGAACACGGACGGGTTTTAGTAGGTAGAGCTGCGGCCACTCTACCATCTCATCGGCTGCAGCGAGTCCCACATACCCTGGTGGTAGTTCCCCAACATTGCCGGGGATGCATAAGAGCATTTCCCGTCCTTAAAAAAAAAAGGTAGAGTTGCGGTCACTTAAGCATCTCATTGCCCGCAGCGAGTACCACATAACTTGTTGGTAGTTTCCCGACAATGCCGGGGAAGCTCAAGCGCATTTTCCGATTTTCTTTTAAGTAAAATATAATTAATAAGCAACACTAAAGGTGTTAAATATAAAACTCACTGACTGTAAATGTTGTTTCCGGAGAATTCATCAACGGATCTACGCAATTAAAACTCACAGTTCTCATGGTATTTCATAAAGGGTTATTATGTTCCCAACCTTTACATCATCAATTTTCCTCAGCAATGAAATCAGTAACGCCAATCACCTCTGACGACAGAAAATTGCCAACTTTAAGTAATTGTCGAAGCTAGAATGATTAGGAAAATTAAGTAATTTTATAGAGTACACACTATACATGTATAGAAAAATGATGCGAGCGAGTGTACGATAGAAAGTGTTCGACGCACGCGCTTGGTCACGCTACACCCCGACTACCCCAACATATGTACACTCCCTAACATATGGATAAATTAACTTTTTGTTCAAATTTTGACCCAGACAAATCTTTAAATAAATCAGTTTATTTTTTATTGATGAAACAAGTTAATACGATAGCCAATGAATAATAGCCATCTTCATTCTTAACCGATAATTGACTACGTACATTTTAAACCAAAACATTTCTGTGTATATATAGTCGGTGGTCCAGGGGTTCACAAACCATTTTCCCATACAAATTCTGGGATTTTTTTTGTTCGGGCAACTGCTCGCAGACATATGAGAACTGCATTTTTTTCTTAAATTCTCAGTAATAATGTTAGTCTATCTATTTAAGGTTATGTGTACATGATTAGTTTTGAATTAGGTATTAGTAATTTTATTAAACCGTAATAATTTGTAATTATTACGGTTTAGGTTTATTGATCAGGTTGATTTACCCATACGAGTACATAACACTACAGTTGTTCATCCCTTACTAATTAACTATATAACTGTTTCTGAGACGAATATCAATTACTTAATATTCACATCTGTTGAGACTTTATGTGGATGTCACTTTTTTACCAGGTAACATGCAATTTTTCAAATTCAAAAAAGAATCAGTATGATATTGACCTCTGTGGCGCAGTGGTCGAACGCGTTGGTAGTTTAATCCAAGCTCAATATGTTATGTATCATACAATAAAAGTCTTAAATATATATTTACTCATATGAGTATTATATAAGAAAATTTCATATATTTCCGTTGTCTGGTGCTCTCTAACAGCAAATTACGCATAATACCAAAAACCTCAGACCGGGTTAGGTCTATATTAAAACAGTACTTAACTAATCAAGATTCACAATCCTGTTCTAGAATATTATTAAAAACGTCACACGACAGAAAGGGACAGCGAACCTTAATCCGTTAAACACTGTTTAAATTTTTGTTATAAATAAGAAGTTAAGACTTTAATGTCAGCACCAGCTACCACGAGATCTTCTCATGAGACCTTGTCGCTAACAGGTGAGTACATCGCGCGTAACCTTCCTCCTATTGTTGTGACTCAAGGCTAGCGGCAACCATACGTGTTAGATAATTCTTCTTATGAAAAATATATGCGTTGAAGAAGACATCAACGCGCTCCGGACTTGAATCAGTATGATTGTGAATTAACCGTTTAAAAGTGCAGTGTCAAATATTATATGAAAAATAACTACATAAATAAAGTAGACTAATTATATACTAAATAAATAAATAAATGGAATTGAATCTGTATCATTTCAATTCAATTCAAACATTCAATTTCATCTTTGTACCAAATTAGATATTCCGGCGGAAACTTCCGCGTCGATCTATAGACAAATTGTCAAATCTATGCCGATATTAACCTCAAAGTGGAAACTTTAAATATTACATAATGACTCTTCGTGGACATACTGATTTATTTGTTGACATTTTTACAATAAACTATAAAGTTGATGAAATAATAAAACCTATTATGAACTCAATATCTTAGAAAAATTAACATAATACCGAGTACCACGGAAAGTGCCGTAGGCTTTTTTGTGAAATAATTCCTAAAAGATATTTTTGAAATAATTGCAAAAACATATTTTTCAAACACCGAAAGTAGTGTGTATGTAGAGAATAATATTGTAGTAATTACATTTTCCGTCGTTTGTTACCTACACAATAGCTAAAAGAAGTAATCAAGTTTAATGACAAGATAAGGGCTAATTGTTTGTGACAATAAAACTGCTTTTCATCACAAATAAACATATAATATGAACGCTTTCTCCCAACACAATGCATTGTCGTTTGTTTGTATGTAGTCACAGGACAATTATAATTACTATATGTTTCAAATAGGCTAATTAATACAATAAAGTGCTTGAATATAACCCAGCTACGTAAATCTTCCCCGGCCATTTTATATTAGTGCCGTGTTAGTTTTAGTATATAAATATATGTATGTTAGTCTGTAAGGTATTTATAATATGGATAAATATGTCCGAAATAAATGGTAAAATAAATAAAAATTATAATAACTAGCGACAAGTGCATCCTTATGAGGGTTTACGAGATTTGTTAAATGCATTAATTTTTAAGTACTCTGTGACTGTCAGATTTTTTAAAACATAATTATATGGTTCTGGATACATGTAGATACTCAGCTCGTTTAGCTTAACGTTGCAGTTGCACATCTTGACTCATAGATGGCGTTAGTAGCGCAACATTATATTTTTTTATTATTAATATAATTACTACTATTTTATTTTAAACACATCTAGACATATACAAAAATTAATATACAAAATCTCAAACCTAAAGCTCTTATAGTTTTTCCGTAAACTGTACCACAAACATGTGACATATTCTTAGTTCTTAATTCGAGTCTGTTCATTATTGAAATTTTACCAAACTTGAACTGATTATAGTTAGGACGTTATTGTGATATTGTAGTTTTTACTAGGAAATTGTTTATTTTTAAACTGTTACTGCTTCTATTATATTTATAATTCATTAGTATGCATTAAATTTTGTTCTACTTTTAATAATTATAAGTAATTTAACTGTTATTTGTACTGTTTAGTAAATTATGAATTTTGTTTCGTAGAGCCAGTATTGTGAATGTAGTGTCACCTGCTAGGGTACATGCATCAGAATATTTTAAATTTACTTAGTTTATTTTACGAGGACTTTAATGTATGT
>JAOTAV010015544.1:0-25047 GCA_026546445.1 Cyclargus thomasi
TTGTGTTACAGGTACCAGACAACGGAAATATATTTAATACTTTTATACTATACACATATTTAAGATTTCTATTATATAATACACATATTTAATATACATCCGTGACCCAGGAACATTGGAATTTTTTTTTTCTCCCGTCGGCGGGATTCGAACCCGCGACCCCCGGCGTGAGCTACCAAAGCTTAACCACTGCGCCACAGAGGTCGTCAAAATGGCCGAATGTCTAGATATTATTATAGCTTAACTCTGTTCTAGATTTGAAAAATTTTTGAAATTGTATCAGTACATTTTGAGTTTATTCATTAAACATACAAAAATACAAAGCTTTTCTGGATATTTAAAAGACGCTTAAAATAACACTATCGCAATCTCAATCCATATTAAGAACTTTATGAAATATACATATTATAGTATTTATGTATTATAGGAAAATTTTGTGTTATTATTGCTGTAAGGGATTTCTTTAGAAATAAGCATTTCTTTGTGTCGTTTCTCCATGTGAATTGTAATGTTGTAAGTGTACACTAAATTATTAAAATAAAAATAAATAAAATAAGATTTGTTAAAGGACTTTTCTAAATGTGCATAAATACATACCTAGAAATAGAAGTAAATTTATTTGTATTAGTATCAAAGTTAGTAAAATGATTGTACAATTGCTGATGATATGATAAGGTTGTCACATACTTTATACATAAAAATGTTTAAAATAAACCATACCTATGGGGATAAAATCCTTGACATCAATTCCCTGCGTAAAGAACTCATCTGAAAGTAAATAAAAATATTTACACCATATAACTATTAAAGGTTAGTTGTTTTTTTCTGTCATGTGATGTTTTCAATATGCTATATAGAGAAAACAGACATTGTTTAGCTATTTCTTGTACAAATATTTTTATTAGTAAGAGGTAGGTATATACTCAGACATAATGCATGTCAAGCTGCATGATTGTCTAGGAAGCACTTTGGTTCTTCAGTTACATGTGTGTATAATGTACCAGCAAAGAAATTTCTAGCATGATAATACATTATTTGGTTGGAATAATGTTAATTTTAATGTTAGCCATGATCAACTGAATGGCTTAGACTTAACTTAACACAACCAACTTACTCAGGTCCTGAATCTAGATATGAATGAACTGATCGCACTTGTCAAAAATAATTTAATAGCAGAGATAAGCAAACAAAACACATAAAACATGTCTATAACATTATTATGGTAATAAAAAACACATTAAAGCTTCTCTTACTTTTTATATATTCCTGAAATTTATCCTCACAAGCCTGCACCTGGTCTTTGAACTTGGCAGCTTCTGTCAGGCTCAATATACACTCATCACATATCATATCACTGGCATTCAACCCCGCAGGTAATGTCATCTGAAAATTCCATTTAATTACTAAAATACATATAACTAATGCCTTTACCTATACATTATTGAGCATTAAAATATTTACTGATACACTGTCTTTTTTAGTTGACTCAGAATTATATACTTCTACTGGGATGATTTTTACTATAGAGTAACTCTGTATACTTTAACCTTCCTGGAAGGCAACTTTCAAGAAATGTATTGATATCTACTTTTCTATGTTTTTGTCGATTTTTGATACTAGATTTATTTTTTAATCAGTGACTCCGACCAGTTACACACATCTACATGTTGCATTCTATGTCGCGTAAAAAAAGTATGATATTTGTTGCATGTCGCGGTTTTATAACAATCTAAAAATCTGGGGTGATGATGATGGCAACAGGGGTTGACCCTGTTGCCTCTTATGCATGCAAAAAAGGGTTTGTATCCAAAGATTAATACTTACGGTAATATTGAAAGTTTTTTGTAAAAGATCGCCGTACGACTCGTTTTTTTCATATTGTTTGTTTGGTATTGTAAACTTTCTAAAGTTTCCATCGTTGTGACAGAATCGACATAAAGAACTTAAATTCCATATTTCGGACATTTTCTACGAAACACAGTAAATATAATTAATAATGCTAGCTTGTACAAATGCAGGGTGTCCATCCCAGATTAATCATCAAATCTATCAAATATTTACACGATAATGTTTGTGTTGTTAGTTATCGTACTACTAAAATGTTAGATATAGTGTTTTCTTCTTCTTTTTAAATATGGCTCCGTAGTGAATACTGAATAGTGAAAACTCCACAGAGTTTATTGAGTTGAGAATTGAAATCTCATCATTAATTATTTTAATTGATGTCGTAACTTCGTAAGTTTAAATATTAAAAAGAGGATAATGTTATGTTTGATAACAGGGTATAACCAAAAGAACTAGAAGTACTCTAATTATTTAAATATTCATTTTATAAATTAGTGGTCCAAGAAGAAAAAATATGTACAAACAATATTATATATTAATTATTATTTCATTAATATATTTCATTAGTAAGCAAAATATTTTTTTTATCTTTTACAACTGTATTCGTAACAAAAAGTGTAACGAAGCACAGCGTTTTGTTAACAAAATATGTTAAAACCATAATATGTTTGTCATCATATGGTTTTAACATATTTTGTTATCATCAATCGTCAGGTAAATTACCTGAAGTTTTCATGAAATCTTCAGGTAATTTACCTTAGAAAGGGAAAATTTCCCAAAAGTTTTCATCTCTACATGTGAGGCCCTGGTGTTGGACCTCTCCGGAGGGGTACTTACAGCTTAATACTGATTACTGTCACATGCGAGTGCGACAGGCCTGCTCAAAGCTACATTTCTACTTACAAAAGACCGCACTTAGAGAAATGGTCTTCGCCCGGCCACAAATGACGCAGCATCCGAATTTTGATCAGAAAAATTAAAAGGCCCTACTCGCCAAACAGTACTGGCCGAAATGCATTCTGTTCTTATATTTTATTGTAAACCCGCATACCTTACGAAATTTCTGATGGGTTTTTGTATGGTATTTGATAGCCGTCCAAATTTTTCTGATCAAAAATTCAGATAATGTGCGGCCGGGCTTAGGGCTAGGCCCGATAAGTTGGCTCCAACTTGTAGGCCCAATGTGTATAGCCACATAAGAAATTCTAAAAAAAAAATTAAATTATAATTTCAAAATTCCGCGCTAACCGCAACCAAACCGCGACAAGGACTTGAAACTTTTGTTTTGATTAAATTTAATTTAAGCAACTAAAGCAATGGCTGAACCGCTTTTCAATATATTTGGGGACCATTTCGCAAGCCAAACTACGAAGAGCATTGTGCGACAACCTCTTTCAAACATTGGTAACGGTAAGTTTGAATGCACCAACATGACAGAGCTTTCTGATGTAAATTAACTTTAAAACTTATTTATTGCTTCAGAAAATGTCGGGAAAACCGTGTCGAACGTTCCAATTAAACCGAACGAGCCAATTAAGAAGATTGGTGAAGTAAAAAAGTCGTTTCTATCCAACACTGGCAAAGCACTACAGAACACGAGTAATACGCCCAGACAAGTGTTCACACCGCGTGCCATAAACGCTGGGCTCATCTACAACGACGGAGACGACGTTGGTGTATCAATGCACGAGCTAAAGTTCACTAAACCAAAATATAACTATGGTATGTATACATATGAAGTAGTGAATGGTGAGCTTAACAAGATCAGTTGTTGACTGACTCTGAAAGTTCAATTTTCGAATAATGTAGAAGTGGACATAAGCGTTATTGACGTCAGCCTTGGCAAATGTCCTGTTTTAAGCAGAGAAAGTACTTACACAGGTGGTTAAGCCTAAATTTAGGTGCAAGATAATAAAGTTGTTAAGCCAGTAAGATTGTGAACTATGACTATGAAGACTATAACATATATGTTATTTTTAGATAATTACCACACAGACGCTCTGGACTATTTGCCAACTTTTGAGCCCCAACTGTCACCAATAAAGCCACCACCGACCACACCACTCCCTACTCAAAAGGCACTCAGTATGGAGTTTGATTGCTCTTATGAGGACGACTTCTTTGCAGGTAATATTAAAAATTGTACTCCTATACTCATAATAATATTTAAGTTGTGATATACATGACATACATGTATTGCTTAAAAAATTAATTGTTATTGAAAAACTATGCAGTCCAATTACATTTTTGATAAAATTGAAAATAACAAAGGTATAAGCATTTAAAGTCATCAGAAAGGGAGATCTGCCATTGACTGTGATGTCAAAGTCTATAAACTGCTTATAAAGTTCAGACTAAATTATGTATTGAGGAAAAGATATGGGTAGAAAACTTAAATTGCTAATATCTTACTCATTTCTCACTAGAAATGAGAGATTTTTTTGTCATTCTGTATATGTTTTAGGCCACTATCATAATAATTTGCCTTCAGTAAATTTTGTTTCATATGCATTCCTATTGTAGGCATACCATGATCATTGTTAAATACGAAAGAATTGAAAATCCATTCATTGTTCTTTAGTTAATTTGATACTATGTACTGCAGTAGAAAGATACTATGTATAGCTTTTAAAAGTAGCCATAATTTAACACACTTTGTATATGATCATGCAGCATAATGTGCATTACGTTAGAATATATATTGCGGAAGTAGGCTGTCTCTGACCCAAAACGCAACTAGGGAGTCACTAGGTGTCACTAGGGAGTAGGGTCAGTAATACAACACCTTAAAACAGTGGGTTGTCCAATAAAAACATCAGTGCTTTGCACATTGATGACATCACTTCAATATCATTGGAGTCTACCGGGGCAAAGGACGAAGTTGTTAGATGAGTATCCGTGCACTACCAGCGCCAGCCAGGGCGACCGCAATTCTTTCTTCAAATTATTCAAATTCAAATTATTTCGGACTATCGTCCATATATTTCATAAATGATAATGTCGCATCTAACTTAAATTTATTTATGTACTTGATTATTGATTGATTTGTGGATCTTTGTGTTTAATTTTACCTCATATTTTTTCCAGATGACTTCTCCTGTGACAGTATGCCAGACTTCGAAATTGATATTCCAGATGTGTAAGACTTCATAATTAGTTTGTATTTTCCTAAAAAAATATGAAGAAAATCTAGTGATTTTCCACCAAATGATTTAAATGTAAATTATTTACTGATTGATGTGAGGGCCCTTTGACACGGCAACAATTTTTAATTGCCAATGTGAGGCTCTAAGCATGTTGTCACCAACCTAACGCTAAGAGCCGTAATTATAGTCAGTGCTTAGTACTTAAGTGAAGTGTTTAAACATTAGTGATCAGAAATTTTGAGATGCTGTTTTCATTTATAAAAATACCTTTATGAATTAAAACAGTGTCTCGAAATTTTTTAATTGTGCTCTTGGTCTTAAGGGCTGACTATTGATATAGTACTTAGTGTCTAGCCCAAGCGGTCTTACAGTGTCCTGTATCTCAAAGGAGAAATATGTTTTTGACAAAACTCATGTGTCATCAAACTATATATTAATAAAATACATGAAATGTAGTAAAATCTTAAATGAAACACTTTGGCCACTAAAGGGACAGGTTGGTAATAACATGCATTAGTTATTTAGCCAAAAACCATTAAATAAGGAAGACAATAGTATTACTGCAAAAATTTTTTGTTATAATAAACTATTGATATAATATTATTATGATATTTTATTTAATTATGGTTGATGAAAATTATGCTGAAGTAGGATTTTAATAAACTAACCAAGCTCTTGCCTAGCTGTGGGATACTGTTCTTATTATTGAGAAAAATAAAAGCATTAAAAAATAATTTATATACTTTAACATACAATAAAACATATCATACAACTTCACTCAGATACACCAGTTAGTTAAGCCTTACTCTCACATACTAAAATACTATTTTCTAGAATATATACAAATGCAAGTAAAAACTGATATAGCAGTAACTTTGTATGTGAGTGTAAGAGACATAAAATGTCTGCATGCTTAGAATGGCCATGGTCTAAGGGTTTTAATAACCAAAATAATACCATGGTCATGCTTAGCAGAAATGAAGACATAAGTGGAAGAAGCAGATAACTAACATTTATAAAAACTCCTGGATTTTTGCATGAATGGATGCTTTTGGACCCGAAAAATAAATTTAAATAGGAATATTGTGAGTTTGATGTATAGCTAGATAATAAAATATGTAAGTTACAAGATTTGTTAAAATTCTATGGAAAAAAATTAGAATATACTCAAAGGTTGCAAAAATGTTAGTTATCTGCTTCTTCTACTTATGTCTTCAAATATCTTTTACATCCTTTTGGTTTTGGTCGCATATAAATTGTATAATGACATGATAAGGGACAGATGTCTGTGTGCATTGTGTTCAATAAAAGCTATAACAAAAGTAATGTGACAGGATGGCTCTATTCTTCTTAGTTTATTCTTTTCTAGTTGATGCCTGCAACATCGTTGCATGAAAATCACGGAAACCGTACATTTTCCCGTGATAAAAAGTATTCTATTTGTTACCTAGAGTAAATAGCTATTGAATAAATATAGATGTATTTGAATCTGTTCAGTAGTCCTGGAGATTAGTGTGTGCAAATAGACTTTTTTTGTCGATTTGTGTTCTATTACTGTTTCTAAACATCCTGCATTGATTAGTTTGTAAAATATTCATTGTACAGACACACCAATTTCTATTATATGTATAGATTTTTGATAGTATGCCACAGAGCAATGTATGCCAAGTCATACTGTCTTAATAGCGTATGAAACAATACTGTCTCTCAAACTGTTAAATACTTCTTGCCAAGCAGTTGAACTTTCTTCTCAAAGGCAGGAAATGTGATTAAGGTATCTTCTTTATAAAATGGATTCAGTAACAGTTTTATGTATGTTTCGTAAACATCTGTAAAGAAATTTTTTATGCCATCTTCATTGCGAGCGTCATGGACCATGACAAACCTCATCTAAAACAAATTAATAAACTTAATTTTTTTCATATATAAAAAAAGCTACAAAAACCAATCATATTTTTTTAATTAGTATTTTTTTTTCTCATTACATTTTATTTTGTCTTAGTTTCATATCAAGTTCGGATTCAAGGTCTCTTACTAAACATATTTCTAGAGAGAAAATGGACTAACTTGATGATACACACCTGACTAGCGGTCACAAAAGCGGAGACAAACCACTGGTTGAACTTATCTACTGACTTAAGATACATGTTCGTGACTTTCCACATGTGCTCGTCCACTAAATCTAAAGCAGCATGAGCAATAAATTGGTTGAGATGACGGTTGTCTTCCTTCTGCAAGTGGTAAAAGCAAATCCCTATTTAATTCACCAGAGAACAGAAGAAGGGAGAGCATATATCGTAAGTTTCCTAAAATTGTACCTTTACTTCTTTGGTGACGGGTATAAAATCCATTTCGAAAATTGGGTTGTCTGAATGGCCCACAATAACAAAGTAGTATGTTCCAGCCATTGCGTATTCATATGATTTTCTTTTAAATCATGCCCTTGTAGTGTAAGTTATAATTACTATTTAAACTGTGTAATAACTAAAAATCTTTTTAAGAAAATTAAAGTTTCTCAAAAATGTAAATCAAACAGTTTATTGTGTTTTGAGGGGTTTCGAATTTTAGTTTTGACCACTTATATGTTTTGATGAAGTAATGTCACGTTCCGAAATTAAGATAGGTCAGTATTTTTGGCTGAGCATATGAGAATCAACATTTCATTGGCTGATTTCAAATTGTGTCAAAATTTGACATTTCCCATTGGCTAGTAGCTTTTTTTTTTTCGAAAGGGTCTAAGCTACTAGTTTGGTAACGACCTAGGTAATTTATTCGTGTCGGGTGCTAGTAGTCTGGTAGCCTGCTACACGAACTTTTATAAGAGCACACCTACTTTTTTTCCTATAAATGATACGCCAGAACTTTTTTTATGATATTTAGGGGGCAAGCGTGCAGACGGACTACCTGATGGAAAGCGACTGCCGTCGCTCATGGACACTCGCGACATCCGAAGTGCGTTGCCGGCCTTTTATTAGGAAATAGGGATAGGGCATTAGGAAAGTTGGGCCACCGGTAAACTCACTCACTGAACGAAACACAGGACAACGCCGTTTCACGGCAGTTTTCTGTGAGGCCATGGTATCACTCCGATCGAGCCGGCCCATTCGTGCTGAAGCATGACACTCCCACTGCAATGAGCATCCATATTAGGTATTTGAGATCGGCAAATGTCTCATTGGTACACGCTTCCACCGAGGTTCGAACCTTCACCCTCTCGAGTGCGAACCAAAGCTCTTACCCAATAGGCCACAGACGCTCATCGGAGCTTGGGCCGGAGCTGAGTGTTTACTAGATAAAAAAAATTCAATTCTTTTTTTAAAAATTGGCGCCATATTCAACGTCTGTTCCATTAATCTTAAACTTAAAAAAATGATATAATTACAGCAATATCTTATACTTATCTTACATTCTCTTTGGTAAACTTATCTATATAATTCGTAAGCAAAATTATTTTTTTCTAGTAACGATTGTAACCAAAACATCGTAACATGGATAAAAGTTCTTTACTAATACGTATAGAAAACCTAAGGGTATGGAAATCTAACAACTGGATAAAATACAACATCAAAAATATGTGTGATACATTTTTAAGACTACAATTTGATCAGCTTTTAATCGTCAATGAAAATAAAGTTTTAGAATCAATAAACTTGCGTTCTAAACTGAAAGGTGTATTTAAACAAGATTACGTCATACTGATGATGATTACAGTTGGTGGTGAGGTAAATGCTCAAGTAGAATAATTTCAGTTCCTTAATGCATTATTTACGTTTATGTTTAATATTATTTTATTTTTAGACCCGAAGAATAAAGTTTCAAATTAAAGACAACGTGGACCAACATCTTAAGGAATTAGCCAAAAAGTTTCCGCTAGTTGCCTACAATAACACGTCATCGAGCTGCAACACTGCAGCTAATGTTAAGTTCCAAAGTACAGAAGACGTTTTAAAGGCATTATTAGATAAAGAAGGTACGAAGTTCTCTGCACTTTATGATTCTGAATCCATACAAATATTATAAATGCGAAAGTGTGTCTGTCTATTACCCCTTCACGCCCAAACCAGTGAACCGATTTTAATGAAATTTGGTATAGTGATAGTTTCGAGTCCGCGGTAAAGGACGTATACATTTTATCTCGGAAATATGAACGGCCCGACGCGATAAAAGAATTCCGAACTTTATCCGAATTCCTGATCATTATAATCGGACGCTACGCTTGTTTTATTTGATGCATTTGATCGTGTTTCGACTCGTTTGATCATAATCGGCATGGTATGTTAATTTAGACCTAAAAATGTAAATCTAGATAAATGAAGCTCTCGTTTGAATCTAGGTATGTTTTATAAAACATTATTTCTCGACAGGGCGTATCGAACCTATATACGAGTGCCGTTTGACAAACCGTTCAGACCGACATCAAACGTTTGCGTGAAACACGTAAAATTAAAATAAAACCGTTTGATTGTTTACGCTTTATGGTAGTAGTGAGGCTGTATAGTACTGAGGCTGTACACTCTCGCTGAGACACAGCGAGAGTGTAAATTGGTTGCACTCGGCTTGTCACGCCCCGAGACTCTCGTCCAAAGAGCTGTCGGTGAGAGTGTACACCCTCCATTAATTAATGCCATAATTAATTTTACAGTTAATTTACCACCTTTACCACCTTCGCCAGAGTTGGATCGTCTGCTGAAACTGTGCATCCTCGATCCACTGTTCCCACAAACTGTTATGAAAATCCAGCGCGCTATTGAGAACAAAAGAAATACTTACTAAAATAGTTGGTAGCAATCACGGGCTCATTGGGGAAGCTATAAAAAGCATAGGCTTAAATATATGATCTGGGGCTCGTTGCGAATTGTTTTGAAGGTGTACTATCGCCAGACAAGCCCCCATAGACAAGTATCAAGCGAGTATTGTTTACGATAATCGCTTAGCATGTTTTTTTGGGATTGACGTAGACGAACGAAAAGTCACGTGATCTAGTGGAGTTCAAATATGTCAATCCCATACAAAACAAGCGAAGCGATTATCGTAAACGTTAATCGCTTGCCAATTGTCTAGGGGGGCTGGAATACCTGATTCAGCATCCCACAGGCAAGTGGGCAATACCTTCTTGAGTCGAGCGCCATCTACCCCTAAAATGAAGTTTAATTATAAATTCGATAATGACCGTTTATACTTTGGTAAATGCTAATTTTTAAATAAAAGTCTATAATAAATAAACAAGGTTTTTCTTTATGGACCCTTCACACTACGTCTTGTGAGGGACTTGTGTTACGGATACCAGACAACAGAAATATATTTAATACTTTACACAAATTATAGTTTTTTATTATATTACTTCGAACCTGCGACCCCCGGCTTAAGCTACCAACGCGCTTACCAACTAAGCCACAGAGTTCATCGAATGTAGATAGCTTTGAATATTCTTTTGGAACTCCATGACCCACGCATTTATATCGTTCATAGCACGATCGCGCTTACTAAAACCGTATATTTTACTAGGGAGGTTTACACATACCATATTTGTATGTATTTCATCATAACTGGTTTTGCATAAGTAAAAATAATATGAAAATTTATAAATGAAGAATATTTATAAGTAAAGAAATCGTTGATATGAATAAAATCTCATACAACAATTAAATTATCCCGCGCTTTTTTCTTTATGAGGCCTAAATATGGGGCTAGTTTCTAGCTAGGAGCTACCGCCTACCACTTGCCACTTGCCACTCTTGCCAGTATCAGAGGGGGCCAGATTGAAGTTTCATTTGCGGTCTTGGCATGTTATTAAAAAATAGAATTGTCATCTGTCAAATTCAAAATCAAAATAAACCGTTAAAAAGTTTCATTTTGTTATTGAAAACTGTTATTAATTTCTCATTAATATCTTTTTGCTTTTGTGTAAACGAATAAAATAAGAACATCACCATGTTACCTAGTAGATATTCAGTACAGTCGTCGAACATACGAAAGTCGAGGTATGTATTTTGATCTATAGATTTTTACTGACTTTAAACAACTTGTTTCGAGTCCAGAAATAGTTTAATATCTCTTTTGCTTGTTCTGTTACATAAAGACTAGAAGGTAAAGCGTCTTTGCTGCCGCTGCCGCGTCGGCCGGGCTCCATAGACCGTCTTTCGACCGAAGCCCGACGTCCTTCTGCTACAGGGATTAGATCCAGTAGCGCTGAGCCACCCCGGGGCATGTTAGGGGTTCGCTTCAGTCGAGAAGCCTCTGCCACTAAACTACCGATCAATAGAGTAAGCACAAAACTCTAATTTTAGTAATTGTTCTATTTTTCTCGATTATATTAGCAACGTCCCAACACATTCACACAGTTTCTTCATAGTTTTTAAATAAGATACTGCTTCTTGTGTACATAAATATGTATATTTACTATAAGGAAATATAAGAATTCCTATTATGTCTCTTGTTTTCTCAGAGATCTAGATCGCAGACAGGAGAAGCTAAGTATGGTGCAACCGCTACTCCTCTTCGCAATAACCCATACTCCAGGCCAACTACAACACCTGTGGTTTGTAATTATTACATATATTTTCCAGATAAAAAAATCCATTTCCCTTGCTTAAGGTTTAAAGTATCTTTATATGAAATTTTAGCAAAATTGATTTAGAGGTCTGAGTGTGAAGAAGTAACAGATAAGTCACTTTTGCATGTACAAATACTATTATGTAAATTTGTTATTTTTTCCTATTAGAGAACACCATCTAAGGACCGCGAGGCTCGAAGTTGGCAAGCCTCATTAGAAAGAGCTCTGGCATTCGTCACCATCAAGGATCAGAGGTAACCAAGTAAACAAAGTTTAATAGAGACCCACATTTATGTTGAGAACTGTTAAGGGCTGATCTTACCAGAACATTGCCTCACTATTGAGTGTCAGCTAATGCTGTCTATGGCTCAGTCTGACTGAGTATAACAACTTTTTTGGTCAGAAGAAGTATTTAAATTTTTTATAAGTGTAGACTAGAATTCTTCCACTTTGTTTCTGTTCCATGTTGTATCCTGGGTCCGTACACCTTACACTGATAGTATGATACTAATGATGATGATATTGATAAAAACAGCTTTTAAACGATAAAACTGTTTTTTGATACATACAGGATACACTGTGATATACAATGATCTGATCTGATCTGCTAATGATATTTATGCAATAACAATGATATTGATAATGGTAATGATGATACATATTAAAATAGATGGAAGTTATATATATAAAAATGATGAGTTGGGCAAAATGGTCTATCTAGATTAATAATTTATGCTGATACGAGAATACTTGTATTATAATAAATGTATACCTAAAAATCTGCTGACCTATGGATGGTAATATGCTACCCTAAAGATGCAGCCATCCATAGGCCTGAGACTATGACCTATGATGGCTTATTTATAAACCTAGGCCTGGTTAGAAACTGTGCTGGCTTAAGTCCAGCAGCATCTGGGACTCAACAGAAAATTAGCCAGATGCCACCGGTACAAGCATTGATATTTTAGCTAGTTATCTGTTGGTGTCTTTGAACTTTTTGTTATGTTTTTTTATATTTGTTTATGAAAGTCAAATATGTAGTTAATGCGTGTTGTAACATTATCGCAGGCCAATAAGCAGCGCGGCGTGGCAGCGCGCGGAGCTATCGCGCGTGTCTGAGGGTCTGGCGGCGCGCGGCGCAGACGCGGCGCTCGTGCGTCCGCTCACTATCGCGCGGTTCGTCGACATAGTGTCCGCGCTGCTCGCGCCGCTCAGCACGAGGGACCACCGTCTCAACACTGATAACTACATTGCCAAGGTACTGTGACGGGTCGATGTGTCGGAGGGTCTGCCGCCTTAAAAAAGTCACTTTGTAATATTGCTAACAGCAGTTCATTTATTTTTTTTATGTAAATATTATAACAATAAAAACAACAAAAACAACAAAAAATATTATATTATTAACTACTAATTTTACAAAGCCGTGATTTTACAATCAATTTAAATTGATTTTGAAGTAACTATATTATCAAAATAATTTCGAACGGAAAAACTTATAATAAAAATCTAACATTGCAATGCAATGCGAATTCGGAATGCATAATATGAATTAAGGGCTAAGGAGTTGGGCTTCCGGTTTACTCACTCATTCAACGAAGCGTTACTGTACGGTCGGCTCAATCGTGCCGAAGTATAAGAAGGTGTATAGCTTCATTTCAAGAGAGACAGATAACTTGCTACCTAGCAAATATAATTTAAAATTTAATGATATTTTTGGCTGAAAATATATTTATATATAATTATTTTGTAACTTCAGTTACCGCACCTGCTGAAGCGGCTGCTGTACCCGGGCGCGGTGTCCAAGTCGTGGCTCAAAACAGTGAACACATTACACGCGTTCCCGCACGCGCTCGCCCTCATAGCGTATCTGCTGGATTTGGTCACTCATGTGGTAAGTAATTAAAATACTGTAATTAAAATAATTATATTATTTTCCATACATGTAAATCTTCATCCTTTTTAAGCGACTTCCAAAAAAAGAGGAGGTTATATGTTAGGCTGTGGATTATGGATATATTTTTTATTTTTGTAAGTTCAACAATTACACCGCAGCTAGTGAACCGATTCTCATAACTATAAGTCTGAAGAATCAAGTCGATTTTCAAGGAGAAATTTTTTAAATCCATTCAGTACTTTTAGTGGTTATTCATAAAAAATATACAAAAATACAAAACTTATCTTTTTATTAGTATAGAGCTCATAAAAATCCTTTTAGTAGTTATATTTTATATTCCTATGATTGTCAATTACAAAACTTTTTTTTATGCATTTATTCCACGTTATTAAATAATTTACCATTATTTTGATTTTCAAAATCAAAATAATTGTATGAATTTTTCATCAAGAAGTTACGGTACAGTCATTAACATATAACCTATGTTTGTTGTTGAACTGATCAGAACAAAAGTTTTGAACTTGTTTGACAGGAAATGCCGGTGCCCGAGGAGAGTCTGTACCTGGAGAAGGACGAGCTGTCGTGTCTCCGCCGCGACTACCTTTACAAGAGTTGGATCAGGTAGCACAAGTACTTTGTCTCCCCTAAATAACAGTTCTTTTACTTAAGATCTTTTGTAAAACAACACTGGGAGAGTTAATTTTTGAAACTTGTATGGACATACAGCTGAGGCGCTTGCCGAATCGAATCTCAAAACAAATTTAGTGGTTTTACACTATAAAATACATTATCGGCCCTAAAATATTAATATCACTTGTTCTACAAATTGACAACCTATATACATGTAACCTCATTGTTCAGGTTCCAAGAGCCGGACATAACATATGAGGACCTGAACAAGGAGTACCTTGACAACCTCAACAAGCTGCTCGGGAACAACGACGACAAGATCAACCAGCTCCGGGATTACGTCAAGAGTGAGTAGCGCCGGCAAGCCATCTGATAGTATCCGGATGTCGAGTGTCTATATCTATGAAGCTTTTATGTATACTAGAAGTTCGACCTTATATATTAAAATCCATCGAAATGTAGATAAGTTATAAAAAAATACAATCTATTCTCAATTCAATCACAGACTTCAACCATAAACAAAAGAGTTTTCGTGTATGATTATCGTGTCATGTCATAGTATTGTAGTGGGTTTTATTAAAAATGTGCAAGATTAAAACATATTTTAAAATAATATTGGTATTCCACGCTCCTCCTCAACTAAACTGGGAGAAATTTTATGATTTTTTCTAATTTTTTTTATCTTCGTAGGTCTTGCGTAAAATTTATTATATAGACGACATAAAATCTCTGATCATTGTCATAAAACGAGTAAAACACTATTCTCAAAACGATATTTAGTAATAACTTTGTATACAGCATATGAACTATGACGTCAGTCTTTATTGGAACGTTCTGAAAACATGAAATGTGATAATATTTTTTATATTTCATATTATATTTATTTTTGAGTTCATTACGTATTCGGAATCTAATTTCTTATATTTTTTTATTAGTAATAAAAAGGAGCAATCATTTACATTTTCATTAATAACAATTAACAATTTTTTAAATTTTTGTTTACTAAATTTGTGTGCTAACAATACATCAGATATTTCGTTTCCTATTTATGTAACATTATCATTATTTATAGCTGCTGGTTTGTAACAGACAGACCGACAGACAAACTTTATATTATTATCTTACAGGGTTGACGGCGGATCTGGAGGACGAGGCGGAGCGTGCGGCGCGTGCGGACGAGGCGCGGCGCGTCGCACGCAGGGACGCTCGTGCGGTAAGAGCATTAACTATACTATACCAACTTAATAAAGCCCGCAACTTTCTAGCACCAAACTATATATTTATATTGGCCTGTAAGGTATTGACATATAAGCAAGCTAGATGATGCCCGCCACTCCGTTGCGCCAAACGTCGTTTATCACACAGGAACCGTACATTCTTGAGGATAAAAAGCATCCTATGCCCTTCCCTGGGGCTCAAAGTATATTCTTACAAAATTTAAGCAAAATTGACTGGTCTAAGCGTGCATTTGTAATATTAGTATTGTAGGGACCATGTATGTGTGAATATGCGAGTGTCAGCAGTTTGGTGTCTAGAAAGCAATGTACGTTGGTGGCGACGGTCAGTCACTGCGTGAGGCCTGGTCGGTATGTTTGGTTGTTTAGTTTTGTGATAATAAAAGGCCAAATTTATTATTAAAGAATTGTTTTAATTGACGCAAGCCCAAAGGACTAAATGTATAACTAAAGGACACCTTCAGTATGGATATGCCTGAAATGAATAAGATAAAAAAATAGGTGATACCTTTCCCGGGACATTTTGTTAACAAGATGTTTTTCTAAGACTAAATGTATTATTTTTGTCTTATTTGTTTCTTTGCTTGGGCTTGAAGTAAGGTCGGACAAACTTACGCATTTTTGAATCTTATTATAAATGGGAAAGTTTGTCCACGCCCTAACGAAGCAACCAATGGACTTGATTTTTGGATTAGACTTAGTTGAAAGGGTGGAGAGTAACATATGGTATATAAAAAATATCCCGTTTTATAAAAAAAAAGAATTTTTACCAATTTTCGAATTCCACGTGAGCGAAGCCGCGGGCGAAAGCTAGTTTATATTATTAGCATGGATTTATCATATTTATGATTTTTGTTACTAGGTGGCGTTGCGTGGCGATCGTGCGGCGCGTCGTGCGGTCGCGGCGGACATCAGTGCGGCGCGCGCGGCCGCCGCGGAGGCGGGCGCTGCGCTGGCGGCGGTGACGCAGCAGGCCGAACGCGCCGCAGCGACGTTGACGGCCGTGTCCGACGCAGTGGACGCTCAAACGCTAACCCGAGAGCAACGCGCCGCGCTCACTGAGCAGCTGGAGTACGCGCAGCAGGTATAATGATATAGTCCAACTCCGTTGTGCGCGCGGTCGTATGTGTGCACGCAATAGAGGGACGCCATTGTGAACATTCTCTAAATTGGAATTTTGCTGTCTTTTGCTATTTATTCAATGTGTGTTGGTTTGTTATTTGATTGCATTTATCATCATTGTCCACAGGTGTTGGGTTCGAAACGCCAGTTGATGGAGACGGTTGCTGGTGTGGTGGGCGAGCGCGAGGCGGCGCTGGCGAGCTGGCGGCGCGCGGCTCTGGACGCGTGCGTCAGCTACAAGCGAGCATTGATACACCTCGCCGCGCGCGCGCCCAACCTGGCCGCGCTGGCTGTAGATATTGATGAGAAGTACGATGGACATATGTATTATATAATGGATGCTAGCCGCAACTCCGTTCCGAAACTATACATTTTCCGGGACAAAAAATATCGTATGACCTTTCCCGTGTCTAAAGTGTTTCCATATCAAATTTCATCAAAATTGGTTCACTGGTTTTGGCGAGAAGAGGAGTCAGACAGAAATACATTCTTTCCAATTTATTTATAATATTTAGTTTGGTATTATGAATAGGTCAGTTTTTATTGAAATTAATTTAATGTTTGTAATGCCGTGACCAATATAGGTTTGATCCAGGGATGGGGAAATTATCAATAAAATATTTTTTAACCTCGTTTATTACTGCCCTAATTTATCACAATTATTATTAAAGTCTAGCGTTTTGAATGTTATAATACAAGTATAAACTGAACGTTACAGGGAGGTGATAGAGAGCGACTGCACGGAGGTTGTCAGCCGGGTGGTGGAGGCGCTGCGGGGGGAGACGAGCCGACTGAGCGAGCGGCGCGCCGCCGTCGCCCGCCAGCGCACCGCCGACACGCGACAGCGCGCCGCCAGGCTGCACGCTGCGCGCGCCAGGCTCGCCGATCTGCGACAGACGGTGATACTAATGTGTGGCCGTAACCACGACGAGCACCGCGGAGGGCGGCGATAGAGACATTATTCTTCTCCTCCTCCTTCTTTAGACTAGACCAATACGACCTGAAAACTTTTAATAAAAGAAGGTCGAAACACTGACTACGCAATTCTTCTTATCTTGCGAGCCACCATGAGCGAGGGTAGCTGCTATTCATCAAATGACTCATTTGTCCGCTAGGTTCATATAAAAAACCAAGTAATTATGTCCAGGTGGAACGTGAAACCACCGCGGCTGAAGCGGAGTGTGCCCGCGAGGAAGCGGCAGCAGCGGCCTGGGCCGACCGCGAGCTGCAGCTGCTTCAGCGCCTCGAGCAGCTGAGGGATGACACTGCGCAGCACGAGCGAGCCGCCGCCGACCTGCGCGACTGGGAGACGCAGGAGCAGCTGTAAGTACTGACTGCAGCGCCTCGAGCAGATGAGGGATGACATCGCGCAGCACGAGCGAGCCGCCGCCGACCTACCCGACTGGAGACGCGGGAGCAGCTGTGAGTACTGACTGCAGCTGCTGCAGCGCCTCGAGCGGCTGATGGACGACACCGCGCAGCACGAGCGAGCCGCCGCCGACCTGCGCGACAGACGCGAGAGCAGTTATAAGTACGAACAAGACTCGAGTACTGTAGTAGTTGTGAGTCAGGCGTAGATAAAAAACCGTTACAGGCGACAGCGTCCTAGCCTCCTAGGAAGGCGACAGATTTTTTAGATATGTGGGGCGGCAGAAATAAAGTGGTTTACACTCATAATAAAAATTTTAAATACTTTTTTTTATATTTAATTTTTTTTTTTTAATAATTTGATTTTGATATGTGCAATTTTTTTCTCGAATATGACTGTAGGAACTGCTACTCGACTACACCCTATTGTTGATGTGATAAATAATAAGTCCTTGTTAAAATAGTAGACGTATATTGCCGAAAATGCGAATTGCTAATGTAATTAATTTTGCGGTATAACGGCTTGCTACAATCTGTACCGCACAATACATAGAAATTCTGTAAAATCATCAAATGCACATGCTAGCTGCTATGGTGGCTAGTTGGCACTAATAATTAATTAATGTAACGCATTCAACGAACTTCAGAGTGTGTTTTTCTATAATTCTTTTTGTATACAATATATTTTTATCTGATTCTTTGTAATGGAAATAAAAGGGCTTTATTATTATTCAACGAATTTACTTGTTTCCCAATTATTTAATTCCTTCACGTTACAAGTAAATATAATCTAGCTATAAGTTGAAACTACAAAAACTTTCAAAATTAAAAAAATATCTGTAGATAGTCCGTGGATTCTGTCGATTAATGATATTTTATAAAAATTTATTTAGATAACGAAAACAAAAGGCTATGTCGACGTAATGTTGCTTGTCATGATTAGTGCAAGGTTCAATTTAAAGAAGCCAGACTAGAAATATGAAAAGCGGGTTCTGATTTAATTCGTTTAGAGATCACAAGCTTATAAAATTTTCAGTTGGAAATCGAAACTGGCTCAACTAAAGGAGTACGTGGAGGCGCAGCGGGTGGACTCCAAGCGGCTGCTGGCGGAGGCCATCGAGAAGAGAGTGAAGTTGTACACGGACCACGTGCGTGCCTGCAGCGAGCGCCTCGACCAGCTCACTTCGCAACAGTGCGCCTAGTTGCTGACTTCACACCAGTAACGTCACGTGACTAGCTGCTAACTTCACCCCAGTGACATCAGCGAGGGAAGTTGTACACGGGCCACGTGCGCGCCTCAAACAGCTCACTTCGCAACAGTGCGACTAGTTGCTGACTTCACACTGGTGACGTCACGTGACTAGATGCTAACTTCACACCGGTGACATCAACAAGTGAATTTTATACACAACACAGCAGTGCGACCAGTTGCAAACTTCGCACTAGTTATTCCACGTGGCTTGCTGCTAACTTCACAAGAGTGACGTCACGTGAGGCTAGGTGCGATAACTTCACACATGTGATGACATCGTTCGAAGTTTGATAGTGTTATGCCAAAATTACTATTGTTAGGCAGGTCACCCATCTGGTTTTGAACATTCTCTAACAGTTCATATTGTGTAGTTTGCGGTAAATAATAATATGCACTGAATGGCTATGTCATTTTTGTAGCTTTAATGTTTCTAAGTTTAAATAGACAAAAAATTAACAATCAGTAGAACATGTGCCATAACTATTTCTGTATGGCAGTTTTAAAAGTGTAATATTTTTTTTTTTATTTTGCTGGTTACATTGAGTTTCGCATTTTTATTTTTTATATATTTAAAGTGGTGTATGACTATGACTATTATGTATGATTTCTTTATATCATTTATCAATAGGAATAATTTTAATTAAGATTGTAGAAATAATGCTAAATAAAAGTTTATATCAATATAACTTTTTACTAAATTGTATCCATACTAATATTATTACATAAAATATATAATTTTAAATTGTCTCTGCTATATTTTATTTTAAAACGCTACATAGGACTTGCTGAAAATTTGCAATGGTGATACTTTGAGACCCGCTAAAGAAAAATGAAAAGTTTGGTTTGAAAAAAGAAGACGCCAGGCGACTTTGCTAATATTATAAAACTTGCTTCTTTGTTTCTTTTAATGCTCTAATTTCAGCAAAAATGTGTTTGAATTACAATTTTTTAATGATATTTAGGGGAAAAACGAGCAGACGGGTTACCTGATGGAAAGTAACTGCCGTCGCCCATGGACACTCGTGACATCCTTCGGAAGTCGCAAGTGCGTTGCCGGCCTTTATGAGATAATAGGGATAGGGGGATTATTGAGGTTGGGCCACCGTTAAACTCACACTCACTGAACGAAATACTGCACAACGCCGTTTCACGTTAGTTTTTTGTGGGGCCCTCTCGGATGCGAACTAAAGGTCTTGACCCACTAGGCTACACTCAAAGTTAAAGTGACAGTCTTTGAATAATTTTATATAGGTATTTAAAGTACATATAATTATTACGTAATAATTTATTACATTCATCTGACTACATCCTCTTTCAACGTCATCGATGTGGCCTCCTCTATGGCCGTGCATTCGGCGCCGAAGCTCGGTTGGGCGAAGCCGACGATATTCTTTGCTGTCTGTAACGGTTTGGAGGGTACTGCCGGCTTGAAGCACATCTGGGACCCGTCGTATTGCTTGTAGATCTGCATTGGCGTCCTAGAAATTTGGTATTATGTTAGTTTTTTTACCGCATTGGCATCATGTAACCTACTTTGGTTAGGACAATTCAGGCTGATCACCTGACAAGTAAGATGATCCATGCGTCGGATTGGCATGTAAAGTCTATCCTGCGCCTGAACTCTGACACCAGTCGTGTCGGTCATCCGTCACGCGGACGCGTCCGGATGACCGAGTGAGAGAGTACTCTTATGTACTGCGCACACACTAGGGCATTGTAAAATTCCTACGTAACAGGCCAACTCACAGTCCAGTCAACTCTTGCGGCCAAGTATGGTTCAACATGGCGGTGGCGGCGGCGCGCACCGTGGGGTGTACACTGCGCGCTAACACGGCGAGCTCGTGCAGGCCGGCCGCGCGCGCGCCGCAGTGCTCCGCGGACGGCGAGAGAGCGTCGTACCGCCCGCATGAACCCTCCTCCGGCTCCAATAGCAGAGAGACTGGTTTGTGCTGTGGAGGTGATGACGTAGTAGAATATATTTAACGTTTATGCACTGGCTGACCCGGCAGACAGACGTTCTGCTGGTCTTGGTTTGTGAATCTAAACCATTCCCGAAATCTTGTAAAACACACAACAAATTTCATCAAAATCGGTCCAGTCGTTTGGAACAATTTCAGTGTGAAATACACGCACACGTCATATAATATACTTGCGGTGTAACAAAATTAACACAATACTGTAAATTCTATACAAGATTAAGGTTTAAGTCGGCCTAGATCCGTTATGAGCGTACAGTTTGGATCATTTCTGACTTACTTGACTATGGAACCGACACTCAACATCTCTATATCAAAAACTGTCTTGTTTAAACTTAACAGTTTTCGAAATAGATATTTTGACTGTCGGTGCTGACGGACAGCGTGAAGCTGAAATCAGCTTATACACGGACAGTTCAACTCAGTTGTGCGCGCGGCACTGTGTGAACGTGTGTGCTCGTGAATATACAACTTTCATTCACGTGGCAGTGCGGCAGGTGCCGCCCGAGTAAACGAAGAGCACCAATACAGAGCCGCACGCACTGCCGAGTCGAACTATACCTCACCTGCAGCAGCTGATGCAGCAGGCCCAGTGCGCTGAGCGCGGCGTGGGGCGGCGACCGCGCGGCGAGCTCCGCCAGCCGCTTGGCGAAGGCCTGCAGCACGCCGGCCGACACGCGCCGCGCCCGCCCACAAATCTCGACCACGCCCTCCAGCGACATGCGAACGTCCTCAACACTCGTCACTGGAGATCAAACATTATAATATGTAATGATATATAATATGAACTAAGAAAAATGTGCTTGAATTGGCGTCGTTTAGCTTAAAATTTGTTTAAAAGTCATGTATAAAGTCACAACTTCGTATTGTTTAACTTTAGCGCGTCCTTTCATTTGCGTGCGAATGATTACGTGCGCTTCCGTATGTGTGCGTGTACCTGTACTAGCGGCTGCGAACAGGCGGTCGTGGCACGCTGCGGGGTCCACATTGAGGGCGTCGCCGGCACCGCGCAGCACGGCCAACACGGTGCGGACACACCGCAGCTGCGAGCTCGCCGACAGCAGGCCGTCGCGCGACAACGCCGTTAGTATCGCGACCAACTCGCTGTAGTACTCGAGGTTTATCACGTGCGTGAACCTGCGGGGAACGATAGACAATTAATGAATATGTTAAAACTTAAAGTATACTATAGCACCATACTAGCGGACCCGACAGACTCCCCAGTCGTCATAAACGGTCCAGTAGTTTGGGAGGAGTTTAGTATCAAACACACATTTTGTCCTTGTCAAATTCATTGGAAAAGTCGCTAGAAATATAGAAAACAAGGTCTGTTTGATAGTTATTTTTGAAGGTAGCTGTTTCTATAATAGTCTCTTGTCACTCTCGAGTAGGGTTGTTAAGGAAGAGGAGGAACAGGAATTTTCAAGCGCAAAATTAGAGGATGCGGATGAGGAAGAGGATGATAGGAAATTAAAAATACCAGCGGACCCAATGTAATACCAGCTCGGTTCATAGAAGTACAACACTAATTAGGTACACAACAATTACTTAAAATGACATTTTTCAGTAAACCAAACTTAACCATTCTCAAAACAATCACAATAACGTATTGTCAAAATCGGTTTAGCAGTTAAGAAGCATACAGAACACACCACAAAGTGCCTCATAGATTCTCCTAAGCTTGTGAGGAAGCAATTTTTTATGAGAATGCAATAACGGTTGAGGAACCCAAAAAATTGCGGAACTTCTTCATTATGAGGAAGAAGAAGAGGACTCCTCAACGACCCTACTCTCGAGTGTAATAGGGTATCTTGAATAGCGCTGTCGGTAGGATATTACTAACTTGGCGAGTCCGTCGAGCGCGGCGGCGAGCAGTCGGGAGTGCGGTGCGGTCTTCAGCACTCGGAAGTATATGAGGAAGACGGTGCGCGTCACCTCGGCCAGCGTCTTCCGCCGCGCCGCCGAGTCTTCCGCCGCACGCGTCTCCAACAGCTCCCGTTCCACCTCCTTCAGCTTCTTGGCACGCTGGAAGTTATTATCACTTATTTCATATTCACTTACAAAATCACCCTGATGACTTTACCCACGGCCTCCTTAAAAAGCCGCCATGGTCGTGAGGAATCGTTTATAGCGGGGAAATCTAACAGACAGACAGATACACTTTCGCATTTGTAATATTATAAATTTACGCGTAAATTTGTACCACAACAAAATAACAGATATCATGTTACAACTTGCGTGAAAAAAACCTTGCATTGACAGTTGCGATACCTTCTTCTCCTTCTTGGACAGGTTGATGATGCGCTTCTTGTGCTTGGCGTCCTGCTTGTGCTTGTGCTGCAGGTCCGCCTGCTCGTCCAGCTGGACGTCGCGGATGTCCAGCGCCAGGAGACAGTCGAGGGCCTGGGGGTGCAGGCGCTCGCCGCGACGCTTGACCAGCTGGTTGATGAGGCGCACGATCTGGTTTTACGGGTATTAAATAAATATTGTATTTTCATATGACTGCATCAGTTTGATTAATATCAAATGAATTTATTTTGAATACTAGACTTTTAGACTTAAAATGTAGTAGCTGTAAGTTTTCCTTGTAATAAATAAATATATAATAACATATTTCTTCACTAGTTTCTTTAAGAAAAACCTTGCCAAGCACTACAAAGTCGATTCTATGGACTACTCATTGAGTTTTAAAACAAATATATATTATAAACCCATTTAAATTTTCCCGTCTGCTCGCTTGCCACATAATTTCCAATTTGGCCAATAACTAAAGAAACAAAACATTAACATTTACACATATTTTTCTTATAAAGGCAGTCTTCATTGAGCGTTTCATTCTAACCACCCCCATAAATCTTGTGTTTGCATTGAAATGACTCCAATAATGTGCCAATTTTTAAGCATTTTTACCGACTTCCGAAAAGTAAGTATTTTCTCAATTCTACTCTTTTTTTAAGTTATTGAACGTTTGACTTACCGTAAGTGTAATGTCTCCCTTTTTATCTTCTTTAAACACTGTCTCTATACACTCCTTGATGATTTCCCTCGCGGCTGGCACTCGCGAGTCCAGATGAGGGACAAGTGTCTGAGCGATATTGTCTGCGTAGTTGAACTGAGGCCGGGCGACCAACATGCCGGACATGCAGCGCAGAGAGACCAGGGCCAGACTGAGAGTACCCTCGTCGGGCTTCCTGAGGGTAAAACAGTCTTTAATAAACCATGAACACACTGTCTGAGGGTAAAATTAATTTCTAGTAACAACCTTATTTTAACATAACATATGTACCTATACTTTTTTTGGTTACTGTCCAGAATAGTATTTAGAGCTTATGTTTGTGCTACTATGTAATGACTGTCATCTGTTTGTGAACTAAATATTAAATTAATAAATAAAATATTGTATTTTTTAATCAGAGAGTATTGAGTACAGTGAGTATGTGAATGTCTTGTTTGAAGTGGATGGGTGGTAAAGAGTGGTGAGTGAGTTAGTAAAGTGAGTTTTTGTAGAAACTTATTCTAAATTTTGCAGCCATTGGCCCACTACAGTCTTGCACTTGTGTTTTATCAGAGGATATATGTTTTGAAATTCTATCAATTTTATTATATAAATGGCATCCTTTATACTTGAAAAAGCTGAACAAATGACGTTTTACATTGTGGTAAATGAAAACTTTTATTATTTATCTCATAACTCATTCTGCGTGATCGCACTTCTAGGAAATATTTATAACAGGAAAGTCATTCGTCCACCGCCTCCGTCTCCGGACCGACACCGTGAACGAGATTAAATACCACTTTATGATCTGGTCAATTAGTTTTATTTTCTACCGACATTGGTCTAGCGCGTCGTCACTGCTGGTTAATGTGCAAATTAGTGTGAAACGTGCTATCTAGTAGACTATGGTTAAAACTAGTTGCAAACTCAGATACACAAAAAATATTCCTTTAAAATTACTCCGCTAGATGTCGCTGAATAATTTTACCGGGAATGGCATTTATTGAAATTTTGCAGATCTAAGTTTTTGG
>JAOTAV010015555.1:0-15905 GCA_026546445.1 Cyclargus thomasi
ATTTATTCTTTGAATAAAATTTGTGGTTCCGCTTTGAAATTCAATTGGTTCGGCTCGACACATTGCTGACGAGTTCTGTTGAGATTATTTCACCCTTTGTCTAAATCTTTCAACCCCCTTTTCGACACTCTTTTGTTTCTTTAAAGTTTCAACCGCATGACATTTTCAAATTGCTTTTAAAAATAAAAGTAGTTAGGCAATTTATTTTTTGATTTGTTTACAGTATTTTGTTTATACATAAAAATGTAATTAAATTTTGTTGTTTTGTTACTTATTACTTTGTCTTGTTGTTATTTTCTGGCTGTGTTTTGTTCTGTGTACCTACGTTTAATAAAGATATTTTTTTTATTTATAAAAAATTTAAATAAAATAGTTATTTGAAATCTACATACAAAAAGTTACACATAGCCTAGTTATTAATTTCTCTGTTATTTCTTATTTATTGATTACTTATATATTATACAGGTTTTACCTTACTAGTTAGATAAAGTCATTAAAAAGGTTTTATAGACTCCTGTACAGTAAAAAAGGTTGCCTATAAATCGCCTTTTAAATTTTATTTAGTATGTTTAATACCAGATAAATGTACCGAATAAAATTTTATAGCAATGAATCGGTTATAAAAAGCAATCAAAATACAATTATATCATTGCCATATATAAACTAATTTTCTGCATCGATTGGGTTTAATAGTTACAATCTGCCATAAAAACAATATTGCAATTTGTGGTCTTACCCGTAAGCAAATGCCAAAAAATAGGGAGGTTACGTTATATAATTAATATTTTAAGAGCAAATCAAGTCTAGAATGTAGCAGCTTTGACCTATTCGCACTACAGATAAAGCACTTTTAAGACATTACACCAAGAAGATTAGCAAATTCTTAGATACGTTTTATTTATTAAAAATTTTCGAATGAAATACGTGTGCTATATACACATACGTCATGCTATATACACATACGTCATGCGAAGGCATAACCTGACCAACTGAACTGTCCAGGTCGTCTTCGAAATTTTAGCACGTTCATACCCCGCACGCTTAGCTCAGCATACCTAAATATAATCCGCAAATAATTGGATACGCGAATATTTTATGGTAATTCAAAATGGATGACGACTCAGCATTCCGATGTCCAAAGATATTGGGTGCTTGAAAAATTTAATTTGGGCAGGACGACAAAAATTCTGCGCCTACATAGTAAAGTGATATGTCACTCGAAATTAGATCATATTTTGGAGCCTTCATTCCTAAATTTAAATGTGCTTACATTTTGATTTTATTTAAAACGATATATTCTTTTACTAGCTGTACCGTGATATCCTTGAATGGCGTTTATGTTATCACTAAGGAGTATAAGGGAGGCTGATTCCCAAACTTACTGAAATGCTTATTATTTCTTTACGGCTCTGCAAGGTAATATGAAGAATAATGAAGAAAAAGTAGGCCAAGTGCGAGTTGGACTCACGAACCTCCGTACCAATAAAAAGTAAAAATTGAAGAGAACTTAGTTCTGAAAGTTAAATAGTAAAGCTTTACACTTCCTAATAAGTGATAGCGTTATGTAAACGTACAGTAGCGCCATCTAGTACCAAGAAGAAGAAATTTGAAAAAAAAATCAACTTTGTTGTATGAGAGCCTCTTTTAATTATATAATTTTTTTTAGTATTTTTTGCCATAGAAATACATATTCTGTAAAAATTTCAACTCTCTTTATCTTATATAGCCTGGACACAGACAAATAGACGGACAGACAGATATCAAAGTCTTATTAGTAGGGTCCAGTTATTACCCTTTTGGGTACGGAACCCTACGAAATAAGTACAACCACTAGACCTTCGTCATTTCAGATAAAAGCTGAAAGTTTTTCTGTCATGTACATTGCACATTGTACATTGACATAAGAGTAACCATATAATTAACAACAATAGAATTAGGGTTTATTATATTTTAAGTCAAACATGACACTAAAAACCGAATAGTCTTCAGTATTATACTTATATTTTAACGTTATAAATACAAGTTATTCGATCGTACGTAGAGTATTGTTAAAGTAAATATTCTACAAAAACCCTTGGACCCATAAAATTAGAGAAGGGATGTCTTATTTCCCCGCCGATGGGTCAGCCATATTTAAATCCCTTCGATGCCTATAAATATTATATTATGCCCAAGAAATAGAAGATAAATCTCGTATATTTATGTCAGCAAAGTTTTTAAGCCTTAGACGAGCGGTAGTAATGTTGTTTGGGCAATTTATGCGACCAAATTACGTGAACGTGATCAATATTCCCACCTTTTCATATCGAAAAAATCCATACCAGTAATATCAGAAGCACGAAAGTCTACCTGTCAGCTGTTACTTCATCAAGCTTAAAATCTCTGAACCGATTTCGCTCAAATCTGACATGGAGATACTTTGCAGTACTCAAAAGATACTTTCGATTCTGAAAATTTACCACTCGATAAAAAAATTATGGCTCAAAATAGCGGACACGTAGAACTAGTAGGTACAAGTTTCATTCACATATTTTTAGGTTTCCGTGTTTAAATGAAGATCCAAACAAATGAAAAAGGAGAGTTAAAACCATCAATTACTATTTGTATAGCAAGATGCTATGGACAACGCTTAACGCTGGTATGGCCCTAACTCTTAAGCACCACCTCACACCACGTCACACTCAATAAATTAAAAAAAAAGCTAACCATTATTGTCGCTTAGAAGGAAATAATATTACACGCCGAGGGTTTCGCCACGACAGAAATAATATTATGTACACCCCAGTTTAAAACTTATCACGTTACAATGAAAAGCATGAAAATCAATTAAATAAATTATCGGAGAAAAGAATCTTTTTATTAGAAGTGTTTTTTTTTCAATAAGTCGGCGGTGACTAATAAGTACAGTACCCGCAATAAATATTGCACATCGACCTTTGGAAAGAGACAATCGGCTAATTTCGGCTGCATATAACATTATTTCTCTCACACGAAAGACATACAGACCGGTCTATAAGCGGCTATTACAACAATTGAGATATGATTATTTGTAAAATTTTTCTTACTCTTTGTATAAAATAAATCCATTTTACTATAATTAATCCCTAAGGTTTATAATAGATTGTAACCATGGCTTTTTTTTCAAGGGATGCCAAAAAATATATTTTTAATGCAAATAAGTTAAATTCGGAGTGTTATCAGTGTTACATATATATTTTGAACTGGACGCGACCGCACTCCATAACATTTGAACAACGACTGACAAAAAGTCACATACCTACTGTGTGACAGAGAGTCGATGTGCAATCTTTTTTGGCCGAGTACTGTACTTAAGATTCTTGTCCAACAAACAGTTACTTGGCGCTCTTTTTTAATTAATTTTGACAAATTACCCTACCTCTTGACTTTTTTGTTTTTAATTAAATACTGTAGTGACACTTCTGAGTGTCAGGAGTGTTGAAAAGGAGCCGTTTTGTGTTTATTAATTATCTCAAAGTAGGCTAATAGAAATTTAAATGAGACCTATATTCATGAGGCTGGATGAGGAGAGGTCAAGTAAAATAGTTTTCCTTTCAATTTTAAGTAGTCCTTTTGAGCTCCCAACTTCGCCTTTCATATATTTCAAACGAAAATCTTCTATTATTTTATACTTGAAAATGTGGGCCGCTTTATTTGAAGCTTAAGGAGATCGGTTTTAAAGTTTGTTTTATGCTCTTGTTATAACAATCTATAATAATTAAAAAGAAATTGAAAGTTAAATTGATTAAATATTAGTTATAAAATTAACTAATAATCTAATTTTCTTTAACATATAATGTTTGCGCATGGCTTAAAACATTTTCAATTGTTATTTGAAATGAGTATAAGTTCATAGCTAACATATTTGTAACCGTCGTAAAAAGTAAGGGCTTGTTACACCGCTTAGAGATAGTCTAATTTCATTTATTCTTAATTTCTCGTAATATAAGAGTTTAAAATTTCCCGTTCCGTTAAGGGGTTACTAAGTGTGATAAGCGTTTAATTTTATTAAAGATTGATAATTCTCATCTTTTTTACCGCGCGGACGAAGTTGCGGTCTGACATAAAAATAAAAAATATTAATAGAAGTTAAACTATCTCAAGTTTCAGCAGTTCAAAACAACGGGCCAAATATATAACGAGAATAGGCGCAAAGAAATTTTTCATTTCCCAGTTTTGGTAACGAAGAAGTAAGTAAAAGTATCACGGAAGATAAATTGCCTAAAATTACTTTAACAAGACCTCCAATTTCATTCAACCCATTTATCTCCTCTTCCCTTATAAAAACGGAACGGAACGGAATTTTCGTGTTCAACTCGATAGCTTAGAATAATAAGCTGTATTAACGTAATACAAAAGGCATCAGCTATAAGGTATAAGGTAATACCTACTGGAAAAACTCATCGCAAACTCGAAACTAACTAACTTATATAAGAAATATTTAAGTTGCTCTTTTTTTCCTTACATTTTAATACATTTATTATAGCATCTTTCTAATACAACGCTATTTATCAACAAAATATTATGCATTTTTTTTATAATATTCGCTGTTACTTAAATAAGATTTTTAGGAATTGATAAATTGATCATAACCCTTTTCGGTCCCTCCAAAATATATAATTTAATGATGATAACTTTCTGATATTTGTTTGACATACTGAAAAATGGTTTTAACTTTAACTCTTCAACAAAATAAATTCTTAAGCTCACGACTTCATATTCCATTACTCAATCCATGTGAATCTAAGTTTTGTGGGCGCTGGCAATATTCCAGCAGAGATCATAAACACGATTTATAATAACGCTCTAAACTTTGACCCGACTCATAACTCGACTCTCGATAAGTTCAAACGTCTTTCGAATTTTGATAGTTGGGGCCTCGTAGGGCTGCCACTTAAAATGCCGTCCCTGGCTCTTCTTATTTTTCGCTATAATACTATATTCGATATATAAAAATTAAAATAAAGAGATTGTAAAAATCTGAACAACTGAGGTATGTCAAGACACTGAACAAAAAGCGTTCTTTCGTCTTCTACCGCATGAATAGAATTGGATTTTGCCACCTGAAGTATCAGTGGTTTACCTCGACACTTTTCACAAAATTTCGAACGCTTTTCAAACTAGGATAAATCCGGGAAAAACCGGACGGATGGTAGCCCTATGTCAATCTCTAGCTATACTTTTATTGCTTACTTCACGTACCATTAAATTTTTCTTGCATTTTTTAACATACGTTACCCCAAAGAGGGAGTAATACCAAGTTTCACGTTCTTAACTTTCTACGTACGTGGTTTTCTTGTGTTTTGCACGTTTTATTGTAGTATCGTCCTGAACAGTTTTAAGTTGAAATTTAAAAAATGCTTAAGAGTATATTGTATTTATTGTTTTTCTGCAACTCTAGTCCTTGATTGTAAAAAAATGGCTTAAATGAAAAAGTTTCTTTAATCACATTTTTTATTTTATTTGCACAAAATATTTATCACTATTTAAGCAATCAGTTCTCAATTCAATATCAATTAGGTATAAAAAATGAACCAATAAAGGAACAAAATAAACACCTGTAAACGTAATTAAAAATATTTTTTAAATTAAAAAAATTGTTAAGAAAGTTTTAACTGTAAATAAAAAGATATTTCAACTCTTACTAAGGAATTTCTTAAAAGAAAAAGTTTTTCTTAAACATCTTAGTAACAAAATATCATAAAAAACCCGGGTTCTCCAGGGTTTTCGAGTTTCGGGTAAACCCAGTCTCGATGCCCTAACTCCGACCAAATGACGTTTCGAAATAAGCGGGCTCTGATTAAATTTTCCCCAACAATTATTTCAGTATTACAATTTTTGCATTCGCCTGCACTAAATTTATAAATAAGTCGCCTTTACAGCCAATAAAACATTCAACAATAATAAAAAACAGCATTATTTATATCCACAATAAATGTGTATTGTGTATATTTGGAGACGAGAGTTAATGGTATCAAATGTTTTAAATTCTGCCCTGTTCTTAAGGTGCATACCGCGTAGGATGCTCCTGAGCCTAAAAAGGATTTCCACAACAATACAAGAAATAAAGGTCAACTCGCTACTTAATTTTATTGCCTAGTGATTGCCATACTTAGGAAAATTGAAGATAGCCATTTGAACTAGATATACAAAAGGATATAACAAAACTAAGTGATACTTAAGGGTTTGTATAAAATATATAGTACGAGCGAAATAGAAAAAAATGTTATTGGTATTAATGTTATATATTGCTAGCGACATCAGCTTAACTATACAAATTAAATTATATTATAAGGCAATTCCATGTAAGTCTTGATCCGTCGCCTGAGTTTGACATAGGCAGACCAAATTGCTAATATTCATGAACTGTATCTGTTTCAACTTCCCTGATTGCACACACATGATATTAAAACTAGCTTAAAGTAGATAGCGCTGTGGTAGTACATAGATGTGCTCTAGAAGGGATCTCTGCCAGCATATCTACTACAAAATATGGAGAAATATGGAGTAATTATAAATAGTTCACAAGACAATAATGTTAACTAATCACTAACAAAGACTCCTTTACCTTTTGATAATGTCTATTTTCAGTACGGAACCCTAAAGTATACAGATACACGTTTGTCTTTATTTTGTCTACTTTATTTCAAGTTAGAGAAGATTGATTGTGCTCTATTTTTGGTTAGTATATCTTTACCTGCTCATTAATAAATGTAGAGCTACTTAAGTTTAAGTTAATGGTCCGAGAGCTGGTAGACATTTTAGGTATTTGAAGCAAGTTGAAAACGTGTCACTTACCTTTAATATTCAACAGCAAGTAACAACAAAAATTGCATATTACCTTAAACATATATATATTTTTTTATAATTTTTTTTAACGTGGCGGTTGAGGTGTGTAAGGCTAAGCCCCACTTCTTACCAGCTAAAGTATCTCACCAGCCAGATACTAAATTTAGGACAATAAATCCTCAATTTTTAACCTAAACTTAGAAATCTGCTATCAAGGTTTTGACGAATGTCGGCTGGAAATCATGAAAGTAGGATGTTCTGAAAGCAATGTTAAACATTCAGAAATCTTCAGGGCATCCAACATTCATGACTTCCAGTCAACATTCGTCATTCAGAACCTTAATTGCAGATTGCTAAATTAAGGTTAAAAATTGGCTGGAATTTCTTAATCTCCTAAGTTAAGAATTCTGGCTTTAATATTTCTATGTGGAAAAATTTGACGATTAACATTCTCGATTAGAACTTCGGTTACGCTGGCTATAGGCGCCAAGTTTGTTTTATAGTTTTTTCTTAGCAAATGCGTGTGACCGTCAACCATTGCACTCTGTGGAAAACGTCAGGCACCTGGGGGCCTTGGCGCTTGGGTCTTGGCTAAGACCTAAATATTGACCTAAAGCGAAAACGTTTAGGTCTTGGCTAAGCCTCCTGATCTCTCACCCATCATATGTGTCCAGACGTAACAAGTTAAACGTCCAAAACAGAAAATCCGACTGCAGGAACCTCAAAAAATAAACAACTTTTTAGAATGGCTATTTAAAACATTTTGATACTCTACACGACCTAAATCAGCGGAAAAAGTTTTTGGAACCTCATAATTTTTGAATTCCAATTCAAATCCCCCATTTGGTTTTTTTTTATTTTTTTTGTATGTAAACAATGTCATTTTTGCCATCTAGATAAATCTAACGATACCTCAAACGTTAAAATTCATGAAGCCATTCAGGCTGCAGAGCGTGCCAAACAATTATACATACATACATACTTTCGAAAAACATAACCAAGGAGGGGTTATGCTTCTGGCGCAGTCGGGTAAAAATTGAGAGAATGGTAAAATACACATTTATAATTACTATGAAATAAATAAATATACATTGTTCATGTAGGATCATCGCTGACAAGATTTTCCATGAAACCATCCATCGTCACCGCATTAACGTGGCTATTGCTTATTACTAGAACCTAAAAAAAGAGTTACCGCACCCCTTTCTAATATCCAACAAATTCAATCCTTTTCCCATAAAACTCGAGTAGCCAACACCGCATCAATCAGTTTTGAACTCTAAGTCGCTGAAGTTAGAGTAGAATAGCGATTGTATAGCCTCGGGCGGATGTCGGCGACAGTTACCTTATTTGGAGTCGGTCCAGACTCGCGGGCAAACTTTTATGCCATTTCAATGTGATACTGAAAGAATTGTATTTCAATGCTCAATTTGTGAGGTTAACTACTGTATAGGTGTAGTTCCCAAACTCCTGTTGAATGCTCGAATGTTTTGCGTTCGTAATATGGTAATTTCGTTATATAGTATATTTTAAAGATTTCTGTTTTTTTTTGTCGACTTAAGTCTAAGTTTTTGCGTAGACAACCTAATAAATATGAATGGTAGTTAAACATGGTCTAGAACATAGTATTACCAGATATTACCATATATTTTTTGATAATATAAAAAAATATATGGTAATATCTGGTAATATAAATAATACCTATACAAATATAAATAATACCTATACATGGTGTAACAAAAGTAAGTTACAATTCTTAAGTATTTGTATGTGCCCCTTAGTCAGAGTTTACTGTCAGGTTGCAGCACTGAAAGCGATTTCTTTGGAAAAGTCAATGTCGCTGTTCATCATAAAAAAATCACTTTCATCGCTATTACTTTCACAGTGAACTCTATATTATAAAGGCACTACCTCAATTGTCAAGCCATTTAAATGTCATTTTTATATTTACATATAGTATTTATTTATTATAGTAAAAATATTATAGTTTATTGTACTGTATTCTATTATATTTATTTTATTCATTGTTTAATAATTTTTACTTTAATGAGATATTATGTTAATCGATTTATTCCTTAAATCTATTCATTTGTGAACGTCCTATCTGCTATCATTAAATCCAATCTTTTTCCGTGGGACCGCTGGAAGAGATTTCTTTTTAGAAATAAGCAGATCCTTTGAGTCGTCTTTCAGTTTAAATTGTAATCCTGTAATTTTTTTGTGCACAATAAATTATTAAAATAAAATAAATATCAATAAGGGACACGTACACGCCCTCAATCACTTACTTTTGTTACATCTTGTATCTAATAGGAATACATTATAGATAAAATATAGTAAAGATTGCATTTATTTTTTAATATGAAATATTCTTGATTATTGACTTCTACCAACGTGGACAGCTAAGGCTGGCCTCTCTTATACGAAGGCTTCGAGATCTAACTCTCCAATGGCACATTTAAGTATACTAGAGGTCGCCCTATGGTCGACATTCGACCATAAATACTTGAATCCACCGTGTAGAGGAGCTATGAAACAACTATAATCTATTCTCAATTCAAACACAGACTTCAATTTGGAATTAAGGTCTCGTTACCAGGCCATTATATTTTATTAAAAAAAAAAAAGACTTCAACAATAAACAAAAGAGTTTTTCGTGTATGCGTTACATGTTTCGTGTTGTGAATGTAGCGTTTTGTTTATTAATAATATGCAAAATTAAAGCAAATTGGTATTCGACCACTTCTTTTCGATATATATGGCCGGTCTAAGACTATTACCTATTACTGTCCTCTTTAATGTAAATTCTAAAATTATATCCTTAATGAAATTTTTTAATGTGTTAATAATTATAACATATCTACGGTAACAAACCGTATGTCTTTTCAATTCATAGAATTTAACATCCAAAAATCCAATTCCAAAGTTTAGTCCGAAACAAATTTCACTTTGCTCGTCGACGCTTAAAAATATTTGTTCGAGTTGAAATTTTCATTAACCATGAATAATATAGAATGTGGCAAACCAATGTTTATCTTTGAAACCCATTACTTTTGCCAACAGATAGGCTTTTATTGATATTGCAGTAGTTTCGGAGTAGTGTTTTCTATTTCGATTCGATTTTGTGTTTAAATGATTTTTTTATATTTTTTTCCATTTAGAGAATGTTATTTAAAATCCTTGTTTGCTTTTAGTCTAAACATTTTTTATTACTTTTAAGAAATAAAAATGTATATAGTATTAGTTATTTATTTGATTTTAACATTGCTATTATATATTTTGACGCAACCCATCATGCCCGGGCTACACGAAGCTAGTTTAAAGCTAGGGTAGCAAGCTAGTGTCAGTACTCAGTAAGCTAGCACTCAAGAATACTTAAAGTAGCTTCGTGTAAAGAAGTAGCTGAACTGGATGTTGCCCTATGGTCGACATTCAATAATGAATATATTAATCCATCGTGTAGAGGAGCTATAAAAATAAAATCTATTCTTATATATACAGATATATATAGATAATCATACGCTAATTACTCATTAGCGTATGATTATCGTGTCATGTCAAAATATTGTAGTGTGCGTGTTTTTTTTTAACTGATACCCTCTCAAATGTTTCTATTTGATACAAAAATATCCTCACCAAAGATGAGCCCTATAGCTCAACTCAAAGGGGCCGCTATTGTTTTTCTAATTAACATGGGAAAAATTTCAAAATTTAGTAATTTTTAAATAGCTGTAATTAGTCTTTATGTAAAGGTAATCGTGCTTTGTAATAAAGTTTTGTAAAGCTCGAAGACTCTACTTTAAGAATATGAAAGTTTATTTATAAAAAGTTGCGTTAATTATGTGTAAATTCAATTTAAAACAAAAAACGATTTTCCCATCATTCTTATTTATCAAATAGAAACATTTGAGAGGGTATGGGTTAAAAAAATTAAATTATTTTTGAATCACCCTAATACGCATGTAACAACACGCACACTACAATATTTTGACATAACACAATAATCGTACATGAAATAATCTTTTCTTTATGGTTGTCGTCTGTCAATTTTTTTCATTTTA
The DNA here is from genome assembly GCA_026546445.1 of Cyclargus thomasi. Taxonomy (NCBI): domain Eukaryota; kingdom Metazoa; phylum Arthropoda; class Insecta; order Lepidoptera; family Lycaenidae; genus Cyclargus; species Cyclargus thomasi. Next base: position 10,869 of record JAOTAV010015555.1, read on the forward strand.
ATAGCCTGGTAACAAGACCTTTATGCCAAATTTAAGTCTGTGATTGAATTGAGAAAAAAATTATCCCTTTTTTAGGGTCCTCTACACGACGGATTTAAATGTTTATGGCCGACTTCCGACCACAGGGTGACCTCTAATTTATTAGTCGTGGATAGCTAGCATGATAGTTAAGAGAAGGAACGATGTTTACCTACTGTCTTAGTTTGATTTTATTCAAAAAGTACCATGTGGGAAGTTTGAGTAGAGGCAGTTAACGGATCTACGTCATTTGGTCGCAATATGCCAATTCCGTGTAAGTAGTAATCTGCGACTGGGTTTGACGTAACGCGAGCAGTTTACTTAGATCCGCAATCTGGCTCTGTTTCAGCTACGGATTAGTACAAAGGAATGTAATAACAAGATAAATGTTCAAATATATTAAACCCGACTACTCGAACTAAATGGGCGGAAATAAAATTTTGGAACCTCACAATTTAGACTGCAAAATCCGCAATTTGTTTTTTTTTAAATATACCCACCCAGTATCACTTGCGCTATCAAGACGAATCTAGCGATGCCTTATAGGTTAAAATCCATCAAGCCGCTTATGCCGCAGAGCGTGCCAAACAATTATGGATACATACGTCAAATATACATACATACTCTAGAAAAACATAACCCTTCTTCTTGCGCAGTCGGGTAAAAAAACACCATAGAGTTTTCTAACGAGACGAATAAATAAAGTACACAAAACACGACATTGCTATAAATTCTCAAGTACACACATTTGGTCAAGCTCCCCTTAAATTACGTAAGCAGAATTAATCGAAGCTTCGTCGAGCTAATACCTCAGTGTCTAACACGAGTCTGTATTTCAAAGCAATTACGTAAGACCACCTGGTACACACAGGTGCGGAATAGATCCACAAAGACTACCAGAGTCTATGCACTCAGTCTTTGAGTGAGGAAGTAGTAACGTTTTGTTTACTAGAGGAACACGTACAGTCAGTGAGAACAAGGTATAAAGGCTGTCCATACTAAACTACCCTTATCCTTACTTCCTACTAAGGAAGTTACTATATACATAGAATATCATCACACTGCAATCACACCAGGTACCATTCATTATGAAACTATTATAAGCCAGAAAACCTCAAAATTTATACGGGAATATGATTTTGGTTAAGATGATTTTGGTTTCATGATAAGTATACCACCAAATAGTACTGCAATAAAATACGCTTAGCACCAAGAAGTACCAACGTATGCCTACCGTTCACAAGGTGCTAATGGAACTCCTTATTCCTTAAAGATACACGTTTGGGGATTTCGGCGTTGAGCAACTAGTCGACCAACTGGTCTACAAATCAGTTGACCTACTGATCGATCAAGCAGTCAATCAACCAGTCGACCAACTGGTCGACAAATCAGTCGACCAACTAGTCGACAAACCAGTTGACCAACTAGTCGACCAACCAGTGGAATGGTCAGTCGCGACCGATAGTTTTTAGCTTACTCCGTCAACAATCAATCTATAGTTAGTCTTCTGTACCAGATAAGATATAGTCTGGTCAGATGATTTTGTATTGTAGTAGCATATGCTTTCAGTTCTTAAAATAAAGCCGAAAACCCCAGTCGTATCTGTGGGCAATCGCGAGTTCTCTGAGTATCTTCGGAACCAGGGTATACCTTGGTACCAAATCTTTTTCTGGTTACATATACCTGAGACGCTTCTATAGAAATCAAAATCACTATATGTTTCAATACAAATTTCGAAGAGTTCACTCGATTACTCATGGATCCCATCATCAGGTCACCACATTTTGGAAAATTGGATCAAATTGGAATAATACCCTATACAACAAAGGAGAAATTTTGAGAATCGGTTTACTAGCGGCGGAGTAATAACATCCAAAAAAATATATATCTACAGCCGAACATATAACTTCCTTGTTTTTGGAAGTGGGTTAAAAAACCGTAAAAATCGGTTCATGCGTTCTGGAGTTAAATCGTCCGGAAGGAGATCCCGGCTTATTTTTACATAATAGATTGCATTTTAATCTACAAAATAATACTAAATGTTGCCTGTGTAAAAATGATTTGAGAGACAGATGAGTTATTGGATTTCTTCACCTACAAGGGTAAGTCTAATGCCTGGCGACATTTTACCATCCTTTCCAGACCGTCGTTAAATATTTAGGACTCACATTTAAATAGATTTTGTGTACTTTGTATATATACGGTGACTGGCACTAACTTTAAGTTACAAATTCCAAATACAGTGGAACTAGAGTTTGCCTGTAGCTTGGCTTGCATGGAATTCGAGTGTTACATTAAAATACGAAGATTTTGGGGATATGATGTTTTTCCGAGACAAAAAGTAGCTTCAGACTTTGTGACCGTATGTTACTTACTCTCCATCTTTTCAACTAAGTCTATGCCAAAAATCAAATAAATTTGTTGCTTCGTTAGCGCATGAAAGAAGGACAAACCAACAACCAAGCTTTACCATTTGAAACATTATATATGTGGAAGTGCATCCACACTTAGGTAAAGAAATTATTAGAGCACTAACTTTTTAACTGACTTCCGAAAACGGGGAGGTTATATGTTCGGTTGTGGATATTTTTTTTATGTATGTTAAACAATAGCTCCACCGTATGTGAACCGATTTTAAAAATGTTTTCTTTGTTGTATAGAGTATTAAATAGTTGAGGTTTAGCCAAATTCCGGAAAAAGCCCCAATCAAGAACTAATTTTATTTCATACTTTTCAGTTAATAGAAGTTCATTTTTATTATTTATTTAGTTTTTTTCTTGGAAGTTGGTTTTTTATTACGTGAGGTTTTTCTCGCGTGGCTAGGACATTCACAATGTTTCATCCTGCGGTAGCACTTAATCGGAATAAAAAGTCTAAATATATAATACATATGTATACCAAATTACGACTTGATTGATAGATAAAGAAAAAAACAAATTTTCTTATTCCGAATTTTAGTTTATTTACTATGTGAAAATATGATATTAATGTTAAATTACAACTTAGCTAAAAAATTCAAATCACAAAAAATCCTATTTCTTTTGGTTTTTTTAATCATATAAAAGCTAACACACGTAAATGACGATTTAACTTTCATTACAATGGAGAAATTGAAAAGAAACAATCTTCAAAGCTTTTAATTAAAAAACAATTAAGGAAACGAAACATGAATCAGTACATTGGGAAATGTTTATTAAAAGCTTACTTATTTATATATTTATGAAAAAGGTATGAATAAATAATGAACGTATTTTAGTTATGCATTCATTCTTCAAATTCAGACTTTATGAGCGTATTTTAAAGTTACACGCCCATTCGTGCTAACGAACTTCGTTTTGAGAAATATTGACAATGAGGTCACAAATGTCGGGACGTTGCATTTTGTTAAAATTATCAGAAATAACTTATTTTGTAAATAGCAATATAGAAGAGAAAAATATTAAAGATATACACCTAAATATGCTGATTTTCAGACCTCTACCTTTACATAATAATATGTCGAAGGCTACGAATCTATGATGTAGTAAATATTTTGTGACTGAAAATTTTTAGTCAAAAGCAGATAAAAAATTTGCTTCCAAAAAAATTGACAATTCTTGGCTAAAAGAGGCCTCTTTTGACTTCTGCCTGCCGGTCGTCTCGTATATACTTAACATAATATTATGTTGATAACCAGCATTTTAAAAAATATATATTGAATGTATCTATAGTATTTAATGCTTCTACAAAATGGTGAGAACGCACCTGCAACTATTTGATCATGCAGGTGACCGTTTGCTCCTTTGTCCCCCTAATTTGGTTAAAAAAAAATCACATATAAATGTGTATGTTTTGTAGCCAAATTTAAATATAAATTCAATATTCTAATCAATTTATACTAATGCGATATCCTGTATACGATACGTCAAGGTATTAACAACAAAGTTTCGCCCGCACATTAGGGCCGTGTGTGCATTAGGAAGCCCGTGGAGAGTTCTGTGTTCCTAGTATAAAGTACAGTGCATAAATTACTCGTTTCGACTATTTTAATACCAAAAGTAAATTGCAAGTTTAAATTATAATGCGCTTATTATATTTTGTCAGTACTTAATCGTAATTCACATGACATGGTGCAATGTAGGTGCGGAGTGCTCACAACGCCCACGGTAGTAAAAAAAACACTTGTCACTTATTTAAGGGGGTGAACAAAGCAAGACATAAAACATCGTCTCTCTCTTTTCACACTCACGGCCGTTATTCATATGTCAGGTGAAACAGAACGACGCGGAATCGCCGCAAAAACTGGTTTTTCTTAATAACTCGATAAATATACAAAATTAAAAAAACCGCTTCTACGGGAACTCGGTAACAGAATTTTGTATCGTGTCTTAAAATACTGAGTCCGTTGAAGGCACCGTTTCATGAAACGAAGAAATATGCGTGAAAATTAGAAGCATCTTTGTGATTTTTTATCGAGAAAATTTTAAGCTATTGTGTTTTCGCTACTACTGGAGCTCACAAATATAATGTAGTGTGTATGTTTAAAAAATGAAACAATTCGTAGCTTCTTATCAATATAAAACGGAACGGAAACGTTTTGATACGCATCCAGCAGTAACCAGCAATATTATTTTGCTAATACATTTACTAAAGGCTTGCTACATACTAAGCTATATAGATATAAGATACATATCTATTCCTCGTTAAGGTTTCATCAAAAGTTTTTTGGGATCCATTTTTAAATAGAGCAATCATAATTCAAGACATAAAATTTATATCACACATATACCTATGGTAAACGATTGTCGAGTCAGCCGAAATCCGCCAAAACAGAAGCAACAATTTAATATAAACCCCAAACGGAAACGGTTAATCTGTAGCAGAAATGAATGGTTTGGTCTAAATTCTGTATTCAACCCCCAATTAACCGCATCACGTTCTTTTCGGAGTTGGTCTCCAGCCAATTACAGGCAGGGCTGCCACTAGCCAGTTATTTCAAAATCCATATAACCTCTTTAATTGTATGTATACTTCCATATT
>JAOTAV010015586.1:0-25025 GCA_026546445.1 Cyclargus thomasi
TAAGATTCCAATGGTGAAAGAATTTTTCAAATCGGTACAGTACTTTCGGAGCCTATTCGCTTCAAACAAACAAACAATCAAATTTTTCCTCTTTATAATATTAGTATAGACAATCACACTTTACACTATAATCCCTAAGGAGAAATTCTCGTTTATTGTTTTTAATTATTATTTTTGATGTAATAAAAACTAAATCGGAGGACTTTCTAAGATATTTTGATATGAAAACAATAACGGAACATCATTTATATCAAGTACTCGGACGTAACAATTAATTTGATATATCAGAAGCAGGACTATTTTCTGATAACTGCCAGCTGAATATTTCTTCTATATTCAATACCAAATAGTTTTCGTTCACACTCAATTTTCCGTTAGCGGGGGGAGATTTTTGAAACTCCGAAGTCAAGGCCGTTGGCGCATGTATTCCTCTTAAAAGCTAGATGACGCCACTGACTACGCTGCGTCCAAATTAGTTCATCGCGCGGTTACTATACATTTTTCAGGGATATAAAGTGTCCTATGTTTCTCAGGCCTTAAAAAGGTATCCATATATATAACTTCACCTAAATTTGTCCAGTGGTTGAAGCCTGAAAGTGTAACACAAAAGTAGACAGAGTTATTCAGGCATTTCAAAATTTTATTCTCGATATTGCTTATATTTAAAATTAATTAATTATTTAACTATTTTGAATGCTTTTACGAGGCTTACGTATGAAACATTCAAAGTGTTAAATCTGAATTGATTGTAAAAAAGTCAATATTTGTTTATTTGTATTCTACACGTAGCCAAACTGTTCATCCGATTTCGATAAAACTTTGTCAACATCGGCTGGCTAAACAATACCAAAAAATTACTATAAAGCTCGCAAACAAATCAAATGTTAGTATAACAAAAAGTCGAGTCTGAATGAAAAACATTTACGAACTCAATACTGTACATTTTAATTGCTTACAATATTTTTAAATAAATCGGAAAAATATTAAAGCATTTTATGTTTTTTTTTCTAACATAAAAAGTACACTATGAGATTGAGAACTTCGTATTATTACTTTTGCATGTTTTTAGTGTTCCTTATTCAAGTTGTAGTTACCTTTTTACCAAGACTTCGCTGTCTGTTAGCTAAAATAACTCGAATTTTGGTACTCACTGCAATAACAAGTACTTTAAAAATATTAAACTCTGTTCCCTTGTTTCAGATAACAATGAAACGTAATAAAGTTAGAGATGTTCGAGCGCCGAGTATAATCTAAGTGCAGACATCGTTTCAAAAATGCAATGGGAATTCTAAAGTAAGGAATATGTAGTCAACGGAAACTGTTTCAAATGTGGGAGCCGAGCATCGCGTCGTAGACAATGCATAGTCTCCTCGGGACGGCTATATCATCGGCATTACTGCAAATACTCCTATGCATATCAGGTAATTGAGAGGTCCATTAATTAAGCTTAGGCTTATGCTGAAATGATGAATGAATGAAACTTTTGATTCGCTGTTTACAATTGAATACAGTATCAACTAAACAAAAATTCTTACCAGTATACTTAGGGCCTGTTTCACCGCTTATTGATAACTTTCTGTTAGGCTATCCACAACTTATTTGGCAGATTCTACACATACAACATCTGTAAAATAAAGTTGTGGATAGACTACCTGTAAGCGGTGAAACAGGCCCTTAGCGATCGAGAGAGATACAGAATATAATGCTAACCGACCCTTAGCCCGTATCTGCTGCAATAATAATAGTTTCACCTTCATCTCGTTTTGGTGTAAATACACTGACCGATATGATTTTACCCGACTGAGCCAGAAGCAGGGTTATGTTTTTTGAGAGTATGTATGTATAATTGTTTGTAACGCTCTGCAGCCTAAACGGCTTGGGATTTTGGTTTGAGAGGTATAAAAATAAAATTGCTGATTTTTGCGCCAAATTCAAGTATTGTATTGTTAAAAATGAAATGGTTCCTGCAGTTAGTTTGACATTTAGCTTTTTTATACAAATTTATTTATACAATCAAATGAAACTTTTATTTTTAAAGATAATATAATATTATGCTGTCAGTCTTGGTATTATTGATGATAAAAATATAGTTGATGATAACTATTTCTAACTTTTAAGGTTTGTTGATTGGCTCAACATTAAGAATTATATTAACAGCCCTTAGAAAATACGATATCCTTGGAAAATTAATAACTTTATAATTAAGATTGAGTTCAAAATAAATGTTATTTGAAGCCTATTGTTTTACAAATCCATATTATGTTGCAATGCCGATAAACTTCTTCAAAGACTTGTCGTTAATCTTTAAAGTATTTTGCAATAATTTACATACAACATTTTTATCCAGAATAGAAATAAAGATATTTTGCTATTTATATTATATAGATTTAATAAAAAGTTTATGGTTAATCCAAAATAAAGGAAAAGCGTGCTTAAGGTGAAAAACGAGTTCTGTTGCGAAGCTTTAGCCGTCTATATTATATAGTGAAAAATCTTATCATTCATCATTATCTCACTTTGTAGACGCTGTAAAATGTTAGTCAATATTTTGCTAGGTATATAGGGGAAATTGAAAGAGAGCCAGTTGACGGATCCACGTCATTTGGTCGGAATATATCAATTCCATGTAAGTCGTAATGTGTCGACTGAGTCTCACATAACCCGACCAAACTACTTAAATCCACGATCAGTATCTGTTTCAACTTCTCTGATTATACATGCTCAATATTATCCAAATAGTTTTAGTTGATTATGTATACTCGTATATAAATACATAGCTTATCCTAACAGCTAATACAGCAGCTAATATTATGCAGCATAGTTTATTGGCCGAGGTCGAGGTTCGAGGCTGGCTGAGGCGCGGAGACACCCTGACAGGAAGCAGCTGGGCGCTCGCGTGATGTTTGCCAATTTATCACTAAACTAATTATACGGAACCACTGTGTGCCGTAGACGTACGTTATCGCCTATGTTATAATTGACTCGTATTTTCTTGAACGATCGCTTGAATCTCCAAGCTCTAGTTTAATGAGAAGACTTACAAATACAATCGAGTACCTATTTGTTATTTTCACTCACAAAGATACACAGTTAAATAAAAAGAGAGTTTAATTTTCCATGAAATACGAAAATAGTTGCGAAAGAATAAGCATAAACATGTTTTAAACAAATAGAGATTATATCTCAGGTGAACACATGCATAAACATAGAAAACAAATTGCATAAAAGTAAACTAGAGTCACACGAGGCGCCACAAATTGTGTTTTCAATGCGTCCGGAGCGCAGGTGTAACCTTAAGCCGGGCTGGGGCGGGCAGGGCGGCAGGCCAGGGCGGGCGGGCCAAATCCGACTGCGACTTTAATTTAACTTCGCTAAACTGTTGTTCTTAAATTTATAGTTCCAAAAATTATAATACGTCTGAATTGAAAGCGTTTGAATTACTCCCGCTGCGAAGTTTTCTTCGAAAACTTTTTATTGGGCCCGCCTTATTTTGTGGTTTTGTGTGTGGCGAAAAATGTGATAATGTATGTTTTTCTTATTTAAATATTTACAAAAATATTCTTTGTTTATTTAAAACATGTATATGTTTACCTTAGGTGAACCTTAGGTTATTACATTATACCATTCTCAAGTTATCTTTAAGACACATAAAAAAATTCCGCAAAATCGGTCCAGTCGCTTAAAAGGAATTCCGGGACAAACACACGCATATAAGAAATATCTATTTAAAATTTGAAAGAGAGGTTGATTAAGCAATTAAAATTCAATTCAAACAACATACAACGAATAACTATAAGTCAATTAATTTTGAAACAAACATTATGTTTACGGCAACAAAAATCATATAGCTCCATTGAAATAAAACACCGCGGCGTACAAATTGAATTCGCTCATAGTACGAAGCGAATTGTATTAAAGCGATCACTATAACAGATATTCGGGGACACGGGACACGGGTGCAATGGGACATTTGCATAGGTAGGAGCTCGCCGCTGCCGCGCTGCGGTTTGAATACAAAATGCCCCCGAAATATTGCTTCATAAGCGACAAACCATATTTTGTAGTGTTTCAATTCGAATAAATTTAAATTGAATTTATTTCTTACTCTTACTCAATAGTAAAAATATATTAGGGTAATTTTTCGATTTAAACTTTTTTTTGTTTTCAACATTTAATAACGAATCGATAATCAAAAGTAATCAAAGAGTAATTACATTAAAATATTATTTTTATCAAACAAAATTTGTCTTAGTTCAATCTTTATAATAAAAAAAATATAGACGCAAAAATAATAATGATAGGATTCCAATTTAACGCCAATTAAACAATACGGTATCTTGAACGTTGCATTTTCGATATATCCATACCGCGTCGTCAAAAGAACTTAATTAAATTGTGTGTACGGGGAAAACTGAAGCATCTGAAATAATTAACATCCGTGCTTTTGTCGGCGGCAGTAGGCGGTAGACGGCGGGCGCGGCGGGAGCGGCTGCATATGCTCGCGACGGCAAAGAACGCCCGATGCACCGTGAAATTGCCTATTTTCCACGTGATTCTATTTATTTATTTCATACATCGATGACACTCGCATTCGTAGTACGGTTCGGCGCATCAGAAAATCGTCGGCTCTGCTCTGACTTCTTCCACAAAGGGTATTAATATGCACCTCGACGCACAAAATGCAGCTCGAAACCTAATTGAATCACATTTAATTTCTGAGCATCCGTGGACTCGCAATGAATTTTAAATGAGAATTAAAAGTTCGATATGACCAGGTGTACGCTATTTAGTTTAATAATGAACTTTTTGTTGCGGGCTTAGAGACCTTTTTTGATCGAGTCAGACTCGTGAGATATATCGTTTGCCGCACACGAAACGGAAGCTGATTCATTTCCGATGCATGCTCCGAGTTCTTTGTGGAGTTCGCCGGTTTTAGACTGCTTACGTTTTCATCGTTTAATATCTATATCAATCTTGAAAATATTGTGGTTTCCTTTCGTTGTATGATAGTTCTTCTTCTAAAGATTTTCTTTCCCGAGAGTTTTGCTTCGATGGAGATATCGGTGCTTAGCTTAATTTAAGTAGCTATAAAATTATTGTATTTCGAGTTTTCTTAATTATTTAAAATATTTAAAAATTCACAAAATTCATTGTTGATGTGGTTGGACGTGAGCGCTAGAGTCCCAATACAAAAAAATTATCCCGATTTTTTTATCTTACGATTCTGAGTGGATAACAGTGATTAATAAGTAGTTGTGCACATTATTCGAAAACATTGCAACAACATTTATCATAATATTATTATGTCAAAGACAAGAAAGTATTACACAAAAGATATTAACGTTGTGTGTTGTCGTAGAGCATTAGATAAAACGTTCCCAATAGAGGCTCAAGTCTGCCGTCTTACGGACTCAGTTGAGAGTTAAGACTACAAAATAGACGCTGACTGGCGTCTCCCTGGCGGGCACTTCTCTCCGTCACGTAGCAATCGCGTCTGCAAAATGCAACAATGCATAAGAATTCAATCTTATGTTTGTTTTCGAGTACTCGCAACACTAGGAAATGCAAAATACGACGTTGAACGTTTGAAATCTTTCGCTAAGTGGAGTAAATAGTTTTTGTGTTTCGATTTATTGCGGCCACGTTTTAAAACTAGAGCTTCGTATCTGTATTCAGTTGGTCTGCGCCTCAGGTGGTGTTTTCGACGGTAAAGTTCCCGTAAGCCGCATCGAGCTGCTCGGTAATAACGCTGGATAATCTCGTTTTATGTTAACTCCTCTATTAAGCAAAAAGAAATGCTTGCACGCCTGAGCTTTATGAATAAGGGCCAACGGAATGGTTCCGATCGAAAAATAAATACACACAAAAGTAACACTCGACACATTAAATGAAATAAACGCTAACGAATTCTGCGATGCAAAAGTTTGTCGAGTAGCATTAAAAGATTAAAAGTCGACAGTTCGGTCTGTATCGAATCGAAACTGGAAACGATCTCTGGAGTACTGCGACATATATTTGCAATGCAGGCGGCGCGTCGCGGCGAACTTCGCCCGGCGAATGCAAAAATTTAAATTAAAAACATAAATCAGGCGTGTATCGAGTAACTTTCGAGATTGGTATACATTTCAACTGCATGCTTGGGATATGTACTCACAAACTATCGATTATTTTTTAATCGATATTTCATTTAATTGACGTAAATTTCAAATTTTCATTTGTATTTTTTACTGGAAGCATTCGGGTTAATGGGGCTGATAACGATAATATTTTGTTAAGTGATTTATTTATATAATAAATATGTGCAATTAAAATTATATAAGAATCAATATAGAAGCCTTGCTAACGTTTTGAGGGTTTGTAAGAAAGTGTTCCGAAAATAATTTCTTAGGAATAAAATTCGGTGTACGTTCGATTACCTCTTGAATAAATCAAATGTGGGCTAAAAATAAAAATAAAATTATTCTTATAATAACGAAATCATCGCGTAGGAAAACAACTTACAAATAATGAGGGACAAGAATTTCATAAAGGGATTTTTGAATTAATTGCTCTGCAATATTATGAGTATCATAATCTTATAATCTTAATTAAGAGAACTTCAGAAGCTCAAATTAGAAATTTTAATCCCGCGAGAATCCGTCTCCCGCGACCGGTCGACTCTCAACTCGAAATATTTACTTTTTTCGAGGTAAAATTACTTGTTTTTAAACTTTTGTTCGCTACTAAGCCAAAACATTTCTGATTTTGCATGACGTAATTAATGAAGAAAGCTATTTAAAATCTTTTCAGAATCATCTTCACTTTTCAGTTAAATCTCTATTTATTAGACTTGTCAGAAACATTATTACAGAAGTCAATGTTTACTGTATACATAACAATAGTAGATATATAGCTTCAAGATAATCTTATTAATAATAATAAAATGATAGTAATAAAATATTATGAAATAACAATATTTGATTTATTATGACATTTGAAATGTAGATGCATTTCATTTGTATACCGTTGTATAGTTTGATATAAAAGCAACAGAACTTGGCTCCTGCACCAAGAGCCCGCAGCGAAATTAAATATTTATTGCAACTGATATTTACTATTTTATTTGTTTGCATTGGATCATAAAAAATGTAAAACAAAATATTTTATCAATGTTTTTTATTTTGATTTTTCGAACACGTAATATACAAAATGTTTTAATAGTGCTCATAAATATTCCTAAATCTTAGATAAAATTCTTTCAACAAAATATAATGGGTTTATTTAAAATACAAAAAACTTAAACATATCATTATTTATTAATGAAAATGAGAGAAATTCGCGACCTCGTTTGCGTGGAATTAGCACCAAGGGATCTCTCGGAATACTTTATTTAAGGCAATTTTTAAAATATTCTTTGTGGCTATAACATAACCCCTATGTCTCCATATAATGAAGTCGAACTTATTAAAAAAATATTATATTTTGAAACTATAAAGATATCATCATTAATTTTAAGTGTTTATAAAAAAAACAAGAAAATGGCATTCATACTTCATACCTTACACAACTCGCTTCCGATATTTAGAATTCTTATAAATATACAAACGGATTGTTAAGGGCTCCCACATAAAACTGGGAATTTGCATCGCACCGTGATGTCATTTTTATTATAAAATTTTCCGTAGATGTTGGTGATGCGATAGAAATTTTTCGCTTTTATGTGTGGGAGCCCTAAATGAAAAAAAACAGAAGTTATATTAAACTTACTCAAAATAATATTATGTTTCAGCCGTCAGCAGCGTCAGTTGGGAAGAATGGTGGACCTACGACGGTATTTCAGGTAAGGAAATTAATGAATACTTGTAAATTAACTGAGCAGATATACATAATTTAAGAAATAGTGAAAAGATCTGTAATTAGGAAAAATATATTTAATTTTTTACGGCTGTTTACAAGAGCTAGAGAGTCGTTAGTACTTAACTGAGTATATTTATACAACTAACAAAATCTTTAGCTTTCAAAGTAACGTATGTATACTGTATACTGAAACTGAGTGTGTTCTTTTATTACAACTTATTTGAGTTATCTTATGCCCATATCCTTTTTCTGTCACTATTATTACAATTTATTTGCACCAAGGTTAACATTTCATCAAACTTTAAGTCTATTATTTTTTTTTAATTTCCTATATTACGAATTAACGAAACTGAGTATGTTCGAAATATGAAAAGCAATTTGCGCTATGGCACGCGAGTTATCATCGGGCGGAGAGAAATCCGAAACCATTGACCCGCCGCCAGTCGCCACAGATTTCGAAACCATATCAATTTTTCTCCGCCGATAACATTTTGTCATTTTACGTGACGTGAAATTTATACGGGCGATTCATCGTGTACGTAACGAAATTGTAAGGTGCGTTATCGTTCTTATGAATATTTGATGGTAGCGGTACGATTGTTGAGATAAAGTTTCGGAGAAAATATTATGTTTTAATGTCCTTTGATCTAAGTGAGTTAAGTAGGCATTTAACATACGTGAAACAATTTGAATTGACTGATTAAAAATATTATAATTGTGATACTCATTGGTTGATTCCCATACAAATTTTCGTGGATTATAAAAAGTTTGCATAATGTTATGAATTATTAAAATAAATAATTAAGTGAATAGTTCTTAATATTGACATCATAACAATTTTGTCTTTGCAAATTACTTATGGTGTGTACTTAAATTACATTATTATTAGAGTGTATTTGTTAAAATATTTCTATTATAATAATTATTTAAGCAATCCCTTCTACTGCCACTGCGCGGTCATAAATTTTAATTAATTACTTATAGTTCAAATAACATAATAATTATTCCTCGTCATGCCTCGTGTAAGTCACATGGGATTATTTGATAGATTGTATGATTATGGACGTCTAATGTAATGATCGGTGTTAAGTAAGACGTGCATTATATTGATGTTCAACTACAGATAATCGTTATCTACGTGTGGTCAAATATTATGACTAATAGTATATAATTACTATGAATTATTAGCAGGCGAATGTATGCGAAGTATTATTATCTTATTCATTCCAAAACAACATACTAATAGAAACAACCTAGGTAACTTATGAACAGAGTATTAAATAGCGTCGTAGCGTTTCGTAGAGACCGCGTAGCAATGAATGTAGCTTTGTAGAACATTACTTAAAATCGTAGCCGCTGCGTAGCTTTGTAGGTGTTTATTTTCTGATATTAGTGTCCATATTCTAATACTTATATTATACAAACGAAAGTGTAATTCACTATGTCCAAAAACGTAAAACGTTTCCCAGTAATTTGGCATGGACATAATGTTTTTTTAAGATATTTAGAGGGCAAGAGTTAACGCGTTTACCTGATGGAAAGCAACTGCCGTCACCCTAGGCGATCGCTCGCGATAATCAAAGAGTCGCAAGTGCGTTGGCTGCATTTATGTGGGAATAGGGAATGGGAATAATGGATAAGAAATTAGGGAAGTTGGGCCACCCGTAAACTCGCTCACTAAACGAAACACAGCACAACGCCGTTTCACGCCACTTTTATATGATGCCGTGGTATCATTCCGGTCGAGCCGGCCCATTCATGCCTAAACATGACTCTCCCATGGCAATTAGCATCCGTATTATGTACTTGGGATCGGAAAATGTCTCATTGGTACACGCTTTCGCCGGGGTTTGAACCTGCACCCTCACGAGAGTGAACTAAAGGTTTTACCCGCTAGGCCACGGACAAAATGTTTTGTACTTTAAATTACGGGAAATGTATATTTTTCACACGATACGTTTATCGTCTGAGACGGAGCTACAAGCGTCATCTAGTTTTATTAAAAATTATTACAGATTAATTTTAATTTAAGTATCAAATTTTAAATATCATGTGGGTACATCTACTGAACTATGTATGTACTCTGACATTGTATTTATAGTCCACATGACTTAAAATCGAAAATTCAGTTCTCTCTCAAAATGTTGTCTTTTCAATATTTCCAGTAGGAAAATAAACGAAAATATTACCGTAACAGCTATAAAATCAATAATTCAATTTAAAATACGTAGTTGCAAGCGAACAAATCAATTCCAATGCTGTTGCTATAAAAATATTACTCGAATACCTGAGATAAAATGAATGCGCTTCAAGAATGAGGTCACTTATTACAAAATGTAATTGCGAGTACCAGTAAACATAAAATGTACGTATACTTTTCGTTTCTCTCGATATATTAGAGCTACAGATGTAATTTAATCACAGAAATTAAGAAGAAATTTGACTGACTTATTTAAATTAAAAATAAGTTATCACTAAATGTCGTGTATATAAGGCCGTATAATTAGAATATTGAAATTATAAAATTAAATAAAATACAGCAGTATACACTGGCTGCTATTAATTTATTTCTATTTCATGTTGTTCTTCTTATTATTTTCATGTCGTTACAAATTGCTGGAGGGTCAGCTAATCAAGTAAAGATCACTTATAATGTACGAATGAAAAGTTAGCTAGGTCGGCTAAAAGTTTCTTTACAACTCGAAAGTAGTTGAACAATATGAAGAAAAGATTTTGCCAAGTGTTGATGCACTAACGGCCCATAATATTTTTTTAATGATATTTATAGGTAAGCGAGCCGACGGCTTCCCTGATGGAAAGCAACTGCCGTCGCCCATGGACATGGACAAGAGTATTCATGGGCGACGGCAGTAGCTATCCATCAGGTAACCCGTCAGCTCGCTTGCCCCCTGAATATCATAAAAAAACACTCGCTATATATATATATATATACAATAGGGATAGGAGTATTAGGGAAGTTGGGACAACGGTAAACTCACTCACTGAACGAATCACAGCACTACGCCTTTTCACAGCCGTTTTTTGTGTGGCCGTGGTATCACTCGAAGGTCGAAGCACGGCTCTCCCACGATAATGAGTATCCGTGTTATGCACTTGAGATTGGAAAATGTGTTATTGGTATACGCCTCCACATGGCTTTGAACCTGCACCATCTCGAGTGCGAACCAAAGGTCTTACCCACTAGGCTAAGGACGCTCTACAATCTAAATAAAAGTTTTTAATTAGATTGTAGAACGTGTTTCTGAGAGCTTAGGTATACACAACGTGCGTCATGTGACCTTGAGATTATGCGTTAATAAGGCCAGAGGCGTATACATCCCTAAGTAAAAAGCATACTATAGTCTGTAATCTTATTGCGTGTTCCATCCTTTGTTATATTTAGCCTCGTTAGCAATCAGGCTGCCGCGCTGTGCGTCCTTTAACGTAAAAATAATAACACAATCATTTTTCACGTGAAATAGTTTTTGCAATTATAGTGTTGTCAATATTTCATTGAGCATAATGTGTTTTAGCTTTTATTGTTGTCGGTTCGCGCGCAGAATTTTATTTGTCGTGTAGAAACTATATGTTTTGGAATTATAATGTTGTGTTTTTTTCTGGTATTGAAAGTATTTTTGCCCATGGACATGGACAAGCCTATGTAGAATAGAGAGAGAGAGAGAGAGATACGACTGTATCTGAGTCACTATAAAGTTCAAGAGCGTGTATACTTAGGTACTGTAATAAAATCGAAAATGATAAAGCGATAGCTATTTCCCTACCAACCTTAAAATGCCTTGAAAGTAACACAATTTTATAGCATTTTGATGAGCCGTAGCTCATCCTTACTTTTTTATAATACTCTTTGAAGTAAATCTTTTGCTTTTGGCATTAAAATTTTAACTCGCGAAATCTGTGCCAAAAAGTAACAATAAGGAAAGTTCAGTAAACGTGTGGCATATAGTAGGCGTGACCACAAACCGCGGCACGGCAATTTTCAAGGTCATAAATAATAAAAATCTGAACGCGATCCAAACTGCACAGCGCACACTTTCCTGCAATTTTCCCACATATTGAAATACCACACTTGATTATACACCAGCATTCTTCCACTTACCGCTATTACCGCCATTACATTTTTCTTGTAGTATTTTTAATTAAATATTTTCATTAATTGTATTTTAATTATTTTCTGTTAACGGGAGGAGAGGTTCAAAACTCCAAATGTATGGTCAAGGCAGGTGCATATTTTCGCCTTAAAAATAATTACTAAATTACCTCTACATTAAAATATCATATTATATTATAATAATATAATCAAGCAAGGCTAAATTATTAAATCACTTATTTTATACTCACACGAAACACACGAAGTAAGTTATTAGTAGAAATAATAAAGTAGGTCGTTTGTCGGTGTTTTCATTTTGTTTTTAATTTTTTATTAGAGGTAAAAGTTTAAGTGCCACTCCGAAGCTCTGCCGCCATAAATAAAATATTTTCAGTGTACAAATCAAACAACTAAACTGAAATTATAGCTACTTTAAATTTTAGCTATTTCGCTTTATTTACATTTATATTCGTAATTGGCTTTGCTTTCATTTGAATTAAAACTTTTAGCCTGAATTGTCTCTAATGAATTGGACGAGTTTATTATGAACCCAAAAAAGTTTCGGGATTTTTTGAATAGCTAGGCTTCTGTCATTAAAGTAAAACAATTTTAAATAAAATTTATTTCGACCACAGCTTTGTTAGGTATTTAGTAACGTTCTTTATTATTATGTATAATAGTGTTGTTGCTAACTACCATAATTATAACTTACGTCTACTAACTTCGTCGCATAAAAATTTGTACGTTGCGTTGGAATCGCACATATTTCCGGGATAAAAAGTATTCTTTATGTTTCCTAGACCTAATTACTATTAAACAAAAATAGATTTATTCAAGTACGTTAACAATAAGTACTTCGGGAGATTCGCGCGTACGAACAGACAAGCTTTTATTGTCGATTTGTAATCTAGTATCATTCTTTAGCTACCAACGCGTTTACCAACTGAGCCATAGAGGTCGCCGAAGATGAAGAATATAGATAATATAATACTAATCGCAATTTTTGACACAAAAAATAGCAGCAGTTTTCGATAAATAATTTAAATTAATTTTTAAGACCTCTAATTATTACAAGTAACGGCTTAAAAACTGTTGATTAAATTTTACGTGCTGGTCGTTTGACAGCTCATTATTTTGAAAGCCTCCTGATTACAATCAAGTGTAAACTGTGTACATCCGGCAATAATTAAGTATTGTTTCAACATTAATGAATAATTTATTCAAAAGTTGTTAAATGTTAAAATATGTTGAACGTAACTTGTTTTGAAATGTATTAACTATAGTTGAGAGTAACTATTTAAGTCTCTTTGATCTCTGACAATAAAACTATCCATCTGTTAGTTATTATTTTGAAATACCTTGTATTCAAATGTTATAAATAGTTGGTAAATTTAAGAGCAATATTCATTCTTTCAAAAGTGTTTCTTTTTTTACATCTACTATTCAATTCACTTTCGTACACTTGACAATTAGCGCACACTATGGCTCAGAGAGTAAGAGGGTAATAGTTCAAACTGGAGGTCTAAAAACACAATCAAAATGCTGAAATTCTGAAACTCAATGTCAACCCTCAGGTCCGGCGTTCTGGGGCCTCATCAACCCGGAGTGGTCATTATGCAACAAGGGCCGTCGCCAGTCCCCTGTCAACCTCGAACCGGAGAAACTGCTCTTCGATCCCAACCTACGGTTTTTACACATAGATAAACACAGAGTAAGTAAGCACAATTTCTAAGTAAGGTATACAAATATATATCTTCTTGATTTCCGGTTACCTTTTCGCTTAAATAACTAAGCAAATTTCATATAGATACATTAGAAGATGACAAACTATTTTTTTTATTAATAGAAAAGAGTCGTCAATGGGCCTTATTACAAATATTTTTTGTTTGATATTGTTTTAATATTTATATTATTGTAGACATTAACCTAAACCCTTTTTTGTCGTTTACACGTGGAAAGCCTCTAAGCATGGTTTGTGATGTATTATAATATGTCTAGTTTATAACATAGGTACATTGAACAAATCTATATATTTCGTGCAGAATAATTTATATATTAAAGAGTCGTAGAAGCCAATTAATGCGAAAATCCTACGCGCAGATGGTTTAAAGTTTAGTATGTAGTAGACATAACAGTCTTGAACTAATTATGAGAAAAATTGACTACCGAGTATATTAATTTCTTCCTTTAAGCCGCTCAACTAATATCATCGATCAGAGTGAGCTATGACTTTAATAACTGCTTCATTATATCTACCGGTAGCACTACAAAATCAAATAACATTATATTAGAAAACAACCGTCTCGGCACATAGTTCTAGATTAACAAAAGTTTTATAATTGAGAGCCCCAATATGAAATTCGAGGAAGGTTAATAATAATATAAATTATATATAAAGGGAAAATAATAATATAAATTATTTATTATTGACTCTGAGAGATTAATATAATCTCAGTCTTTTTATGAGTTGTATCAGAATTTATAGTTAAATTTAACGTCACATAATGTATACATGTAGCGTTATATGTTTTCTGTTTAATCACATTGTTTTGTATTATACGGTGATAAAATAAGTCTATTTTACTCTATTCCATTGACAGACTCTTTAATATTTATTCAAGCGAATTTACTTACCTTTACAAAGTTCTGTTAACAGCAACAAAAACTTCGCTATTATTTGACCTCGAAGTTAAATCAACTCAGTAACGTACGAATAGTAACAATGACATACTTGTGAAAATGTTAGAACCTGGATCAGCTTCATAATTTGGAGGTTTTCAAATTATGAAGCACAGGCTATAGAGGAACTAAGTGGGTATCGTACTCCACCTCGCCACAGCAAAGCCTCTACGTGAAATTATTCCAACATTAATAACCTTCCGCACATAATCCACTCACTGCATTGTATGAATTTTTGAGCAGCTCCTCGAACAAAGTTATTCAGCAATAATCCTCAGCTCCAGATGTACTAAATGTTGTTTATAATTTAATTTCTATCATGAAACGAAATGAAAATATATATCACTATGATTTATATATTACACAAACACAATGCATTATAAAACGTATCAGGCAGGCATAACGTTTATGGAACAGTATCTATTTAGTTCATTATATTATTACTAATAAGTACCTACGAAATGAATTCATTGGTCGCTATCGCTAAATTACAAGACTTGTCAAAATTGTATAGGAAAAAATGAGTATATACTTGAAGATTGCAAAATTTTAGTTTTTCGCTTCTTCCACTTACGTCTTTAATTCACACTTCCAGTGTTTTGTTCATCGAAGTAAACACCTCTTTAAAAAGCATTTCGGGCATTCAATCGTACGGTCGTCGACAATCGTATAGCTTTTATACGTAGCAGTAAGGTCTAAAATTGGCAGAAATTCAACTACTTGGTTTTACAGATTAACGGGCTGATTAGCAACACGGGTCACTCTGTGATCTTCACTGTGGAGAACGAGACCCGTCATCACATCAACATCACGGGAGGCCCGCTCTCCTACAAGTACCAGTTCCACGAGATACATATACACTATGGCCTGCACGATCAGTTCGGATCGGAGCATGCGATCAACGGGTACACGTTTCCCGCTGAGGTAAGTGTTTTAGCCTCTACATTATCCGGATTTCTGATCAGGAAAATTCGGATGCATGTTGGATGTATTCCATACAAAACCTATCAGAAATTATGTGATGATATGATATGATACGTGGCTAGCAAAAAACAAATTATGAACAGAGTGCATTCAAACGGGATATCCGAATTTTTCTGATCAGAAATATTTGCATAATGTGTAGCCGGACTTAAATGAAACCATTTAGACGCGTCGAGAAATTACAAGATCGCGTTATAAAAAGTTATGAAACATTAGAAGATGTGGATATGTAGATTGTAGACGTGAATGAGGTGGTTAGCTAACAATTTTCAAAATTGATTCCTTGTATAGCGTTTAAAAATAAAAAAAATGTTTTCGTGTTAAACTTATTCTAGGGGAAATAATGAGATACGTAACTTATGTTAAATTATTCTAGTTACCCCCAAAATTCACTATCACGTCTTTAATCATAATGGAGTATACTAGTACATCATCACGATTTTCGACCACAGTTTTGGAACTGGAAAGTATCACATTTTATATATGCTGGATTGATCATGATTACAATATCTACTATTTTAATGCTAATTATCAGATACATATATGATTGAAGCTAATCATCGTAATATTAACCACTTATTATGATTACGCTCATGTTGATTAAGTCTCTCAGGTTAACCCGCTGAATCAAATTATTATCATTGTAGTTTCGACAGAGTGTATAATTAAGTAGTTAACAGTCATTAATTCTTTAGAATTTATTATTGTAATAAATTGCTTTTATTACGAAGAAAAAAAACCCTTTATTAAGAAAAAATGAAAGTCAGTAAGTGCAAATTAGCACTTGTTTCAATATATTTGCCTTATTTTTTAAATCTGCCAAGCGTGAGTTAGACTTCTGCATAGAGGGCTCCGTGCTGTAATATAGCTAAAATTTGTAAAAATTTAGTGTTATTAATTTTTAAAAAGTGCATTATTTTATTTTTTAAGCATATAAATACAACTAAGTATATTTTGTGATACCATTGCCATTATTAGAATTATATAAAGCAAATAATGTCATTCTTTGCCGTGGGAGAGCCATGCTGTGGCACGAATGGGCTGGCTCAACCGGAGGGATAACAAAGCCTCACAGAAAAACTGGCGTTGTGCTGTGTTTCTTCCAGTGAGTGAGATTACCGATGGCCCTCCTTCCATAATCCCCTTTCCCTATCCCTGTTTTCATTCGTTATTCTCTCATAAAAATAGGCCGGCGACGCACTTGCGACTCTTCGGATTTTACGAATATCTATGGTTGACGGCAGTTCCTTTCCATCAGGTAGCCTGTCTGCTCGATTGTCATCTTAATAATACATAAAATAAAAAAAATAAAATCAAAAAATACTTTTATTGTATGAGAGTCCCCGTTAAATTTTTAATTAATTTTATTTTCAAAATACTTTTGAAAGTGTGCGAAGATAGGGACTGTCTGGAGACAGACAGATGGACAGGCAGATAGACATTGAAGTCTTAATAATAAGGTGCTGTTATTACCCTGTGCGTACGGAATTCTAATAAAATGATATAATTTTTATAAAAGATTTTCATTCGACATGGGCCAGCGGGGTGTGTTTAACCTCTAACAAGTATGTTTAAAATATTATGCACATTACCTAAAAATATATATTATAGAATGATTTCATTCTTTAACTTCTAGCGATGAATTTTTTCTCCAAGCAAGCGATGAAGTTCATCTAAAAAAATGTACGATTTTTTCTTATTTAAGACATTATAAGTAACACTATACTCCTTAAGAAAGGAATTCTTATTTCTTGTTTTTATTAATTGTATATTAATTATTTCCTGTTAGCGGCGGGGATTTTTGATATATGGTCAAGGGCGTTGGCGCATGGAATTCGCCTTAATAATTTTAATTTCAAACATTACAATAGACTTTTCGGAATTTCATTTAAAAGATCGAATTCATGCTCTTTTTTATAGTAATTATAACAAAAGGTATTCTACAAATTAAATTTGTTTCATTTCTTTATATGTTAGAGAGAGTGCAGTCCTTTAAAAAAAACTTTATTGTTTTAATGAGGAAAGCAAACTATTTCTTTTAACAGCCCTATGCAGGTCAATGTTTCCAAACCAGCAGACTTGACATTCAATTACAAAATGTAACGCTCGAACTAAATTAAAAGTCCGTTTGCTTTTCACTTCTGTTTCGCCACGCTGCATTTTTCTTTTTTTTTTCTTTTCTAAAGTTGCAAGCAGACTCCATGCAAATTATTTTCAAAATATGGATCCTACGTAACATTCGAACACATTTCACTTGAATATTTATATAGATCAGACCTCAATATAAAGGTTTTGTTTTTGTGGTTACGTAAGTTTCTTATGCTTTTGGCTTAAAAGCACTTTCTTATCCCAAATAACATCAAAACCCTTATATTTATACAAAGTTAAAATTCAAACACGAAAATAAGTAGCCACCTTTCGACCAAAGCCACTATCACATTGAAATATTATATAATTAATTAAATTACTTATAATGATTGCGGCTCAAAAATGTCCGTTCTTGTCAGAGTAGGAATCAAATTTGAGTGAAGGAAATGATTTATAGCAATTATCCTTCTTACAGTAGCGTAGCGTGGGGGGGACGCCCCGCCCCAGGCGGCACTTTTTAGGGGGCGGCAAAATTTCACAGAAAATAATAAAATATTCTAAATATTTGACAATTTCATATTTCTAACGTAACTATTAATTCGGAGCCATTAAAAAGGCACGGTACATATTTTCATTACTTATCCTGTACCGAATTCTAGGATTTGATGACGGTCTTTGCCGAAAAATTATTTAAAATTAGATTGCGTCCACACTGTGATTTTTATTTGCGCAATTATTTTTCGCTACTAAGCTGTAATGTAACACATTGAATAATTATATGAGAGTATCTGTAAAATATGTGAAAAAAAATACGAATAAAAATACCGTCTTGAATGAAAATCGCCCTTAATATCTGTAAAATATTATAGAAATTAATTGAAAAGCATAATAAGTTGGGCGGCAACATTGGCCTAGGGGGCGGCAAAATTGTCCTCCCCCAGGGCGACCGATACCCACGCTATGCCACTGCTTTCTAATTTTTCTCAATAATAGGTATTAAGTTACGGAAAAAGAAATTAAACAAGATTTACTCCTTAATTTTTTGTTAACAACATTTTCAAATGATTAATTATTTTATTTATTTTGTCATGTAAAAGAAGGACGAAAACGCACTTCAGAATAAAGGATATCAATAATAATAATAATTGAAATTATTGCGTCGGTTTCATTTGGGAAGATTCAATTTGGTATGGTGTATCTTTGCTAATCGTATTAACTGACCAATTTCAATATAATTGGCAAAATTAACGTGTATTATAGATATTAAATGGTAATTAGTATTCGTTGAAGCAAACTGAGAACTGCAGCGCGTCTAAGTTTAGTTCAACAAACAGCGGAGAAGCTCTAATTGATTGCACTAAACTAATACAAATATTTGCTCGGCATCAATGGCGGTATAAAATACATGACAATAGTTTCAATTTACTATATAATAGCTTTTTAAAAGTTATGAAAATATGAGACGGAAATAAAACCTTTATATTATAATGTTCACGTCTCATTCTCTAGCTTGTTTATTTTTAATGGTACTACGATGTAAAAGATACTAAAATAAAAAACTTGTACAATTTAAATATAACTTCAGTAGTTTCAACCGTTTCGTGGTCATGGGCAGACGACCAATCGGAGTGTGACTACTAACTTAACTATAACAATAATACTCCCACCCAATTTCAATTTAACATTGAAAGCAAATTATAAGTAACAACGTTGTATTTCTACAAGCAGCTATTTCATAATTTGCACAAACGTTTACGTGTGTGATAGATTTATTCTGAAGCTAAATAATCGTAACAGATGTTTTGAGTGAGCGCGCCCGAAATCTCCAATGTAATCCTGACTCCGGAGGCGCGAAGCCAACTCGAGCGTGGCCCGTGTTTATTTATGTGACAAATTTCTACAGAACCACGCCATCCGAAATCGTGTGTTCCTCTGATTTTTCCCTTCACAATTTCACCCACATTTGGTTATTTCATCGCACAAATGGATGCGTTTAATTTATTACCCGAAAAAGTCGCGCCTTAAATTTGTACACACTTTCACTTTGATTCGGATTAATCTTTTTTAGCAACTCAGCGTCGTGCGATATCTTCCTTGTTAATTAATTATTTATTTCTAAAGTTGACTAAAATTTTCTGTAAAGCTTTTATCCTTGAAAATTAAACAGTTTGTAAATCGACAACACAATACATGCTAAAGAGATACTGAACGATAAATAAGATTATACTGATAGCAGAGAATTTTGGCACCTCTGTATAAATGAACCCTAATGCTATTTCGGCACTTTACTGTAACGGCATCCAGAAGATAAAAGGTCAGGATCTTAGCATTAATTTTGCCTTACAAAACAGAACACCCTTTAATGTAACTGATAGCTGGCAAGTATATTTCTATACTTATTTCTATAGATGTAAACAATAATGTCAAGCATGAATAATTCTTATGTTATTTAGGTTCTCTTGAGAAATTACAAGGAGATAAGATAATTATCATTATTCCCAGCGTTCACAACAGGGCGCATTTTTGATAACAATCAGATGAATGGATGTCTAAATATATCTAGTTAAGTAAATACTTACTAAAAAGAAAGATTACATTCATTATGAAGACTACATTTATGTGAAAGTTGTTAATAAATGATAATGTTTTTATTAATATTTAAACTAGTAAAGAATTGTTGAATGAACGCTATATAGTTAAGTGTAACTGAGCCCTTTTGTTTCAGATTCAAATATTTGGCTTCAATTCGCAGTTGTATTCAAACTTCTCGGAGGCTTTACACAAAGCTCAAGGCATCGTTTCGATTTCTTTACTCTTGCAGGTTAGTAACAATGTAAAATTACAAACTAATCAAACAATTTCGGAAACTTTATTGGCGGAAAAATTATAAATTTTCCAATAGAACACCGGCACGCTTTAAGGTAATGAGAGTTATCGACGAAACGTTATCAACGGAGCCGCACCTATTCATAGCTTTCACCCAAACTGGGGTAGTTAATTAAGGAAATTGGAATTTTCTGTGTGGCATTGGATTAGCCACCGGAGCTATTAGTCCAAATTAAGAGCTGTCTGAACTATGATATAAGAATAATGTACTGTAATACTCGCCTGAGCGTATTGTTATTTGGTTTAGGTGTGTACACGTTGCGAAGTATTTGTATAATAGTCTATGTTACTGCGTATACTAAGTTTCAAGTTTTATGTTTATTTTTATAACTTATTTTTTATGATATTTTGTGGGCAAGCGAGCAGACGGGTTACCTGATAGATAGCAACTGCCGTCGCCATGACACTCATGACGTCCGAATAGTCGCAAGTGCGTTGCCGGCCTTTTATAAGGGAATAGGGAATGGGAATAGGGAAAGGGATTAGGGAAGTTGGGCCCGTACACTCACTCACTGAACGAAACACAACACCACGCCGTTTGTCGTCAGTTTTCTGTGGTGAAAAATTTATAATAACTATGTATGCAAACCATACATTAATCTACTAACATTACGAATTTTGTGAAAAAATCTCAAACTATCTCCAGTATAACATACTATCCTGGCAAGGTCAAAGGTGCCAATAAAAACTGTTATATTTCCTTGTAACGAAAATTAACAAAGTACATCGTTCCCTTCTTTACATTACCTAATTCCTTAGCTTGTGCGCACAAACGATTAGAGACGAAATTAGTTTGAGTAATTTTATCGATGTTTACAAGACATTTTCTTATGGCGTAGTAACGAGTCGATCGTTTACGAGTCCTTAATGAACGGCTTTACCCCTGGGGTATGTTTACATATTTTGTTGAGCTCACCTAAGGCCGTGCTACCTAAAGGGTTTCTGCACCGCTTGGGAGTAGTCATCTGTTTAGTTTGGGAAGGCCAGGGTTTGCCCTATTAGATTTTATTAAGGGCCCGTTTCACTTCTGATAAGTGCCACATAGGCTATCTACAACTTACTTGACAGATGAAGCATGGAGAATGTAAGAATGTAAAAATGATAATGTATAAATAAATTGTCGATTAATCCTCTCAAAAAATAAAATGTTACCATTGTTAACAATACTGTTATATGTTAATGTTAACAATATTTTTAGCACATACATTTGTATGCTTAAAGCACAACCCTAGTCGTAAAAGCGTTATATTTTTACATAACTACAAATACCTAACTTAAAGTGTCATTATGTAACAAATTATATAGATACAATAATAATATAAGATATACCTAAATAATCAGACAACACAAAAATAATGAACATTATTTTATGCATAAACATATTTTAAAATGTGTTGACTTTTTCAGCTCGGAGATTTATCTAATCCGGAGTTAAGAATATTGACGGAGGAGTTGGAAAATATTAAATACGGGGGTAAGAAATTCATAATCGGCTTTTGAATCTTATTTATAGGCGGTTTAAAAAATAAATGGTTTATGAAATTGAGTTTTCTCGTAGGCTTTTTATATTATCTTTAGATTTCTTGTGTTATTTTAACTACAATTCTTAAGTTGAAAAACTGTCCAACGTTGTATTTATTAAGCCTCTTCATACTAAGCGAATTTGGTACCGAGTGAAGTGAGTTAGCGGATGACATTGACAATAGTTTCTGGTAAACTACTGTCAATGTCATCCACTAACTCACTTCACCCCGTACCAAATCCTCTTAACGTGTAGAAGCTCAGATTATATCCAACTAACCTTTTCCAAAATAGTTTGTCATATTCCGAAAGTTAGTGTCAGTATCACTTTGAGCGACACGAGATCAACTGCCGTCTAACCATAGCAAGCGACATCCATTTTTCAGTTCTGCTACTGTTAAATTAAAGTTTTCCTTTATTATGCATGTGATAATAAAAGGTGGAAATTATTTTAAAAGGTAGTGATTTGAATTATTATTGTTTATCAACTTACACAGAGATAAATTAATTGATTTACAAGAAATAAATACAATAATTTGTTGCATTTATTACTTAACTGGATAAACTAATTTATGAAAAAGTATTGTTCAGCAAAAATTTTTATTAAACTATAGTTTTTGCTCACATTTAATTCACATATTCTGCCCAAATAACGTACGTTTGTCAATTTGCTCTATTTGAATTCCTTCGATGGTGCCTATATAATTCATCAAATTCCATAGAAAAAATGAACATTCCGCTCAAATTTTTAAAACATACGGAATTTAATTGGTACACATAATAATATTACGTTCAAATGTAGAATAACTAATAAACTTTCAGACTTCATGTCTGTAGTTGGGAGGTTATTTCTTATATATTAGGTGGCATATTTGTAGTTGCAATTCTTAAAATCTGTGAGATGAAATGGATATGTTTTTTTTAGATAGACAATTAAAATTAAGTTTGTCTACATAAAGCAGTTGCTAACTGCTTATGCATTGATTTGATATTATTAGACCAACATTTGTAGGCCGTCAGTAACACATCCGCCGCCGGGCCGCGCATTGCCGACCGCTCCTAAAGAGTACTAAACTAAAGTAATTATTGTAACAAAGAGTGGTTGGTATCTTACGGTGTGTATGCGAGTTTCTGTATAGAGCTATTCACTCTAGAAGTATTCCTTATATGTAATCTCTTGTGTGTTAAGTTTGTATAAGCAAACTCAAACAAATCACAAAACATGTGCCCGCAAAAGAAGATCTTCGAATACAGCAAGGTGTTCACCTTGCTCGTGTGATTGATTTGACCTATCGCATAAATACTAGTATGTATACTTTAGAAAATAATGCGATTCTGAATGGTGGCGCTAATTGTAGGTACCGCCACAATACCCCAAAATATCATAACTTTGTTTTGTTACATTCCGTAATATATTCCATACCGTATGTTAATGTTGTTAGCATAATTTTCTTTGTTTAGGAGCGGAGATGCCAGTAAACCGTCTGTCTGTGCGCGGACTGCTGCCAGACACCGACTACTACATGACGTACGACGGGTCCACCACGGCGCCGGCCTGCTACGAGACCGTCACGTGGATCATCATCAACAAGCCCATCTATATCACCAAGCAGCAGGTAATGATTATGGAACTTCGAATGGCCTGTCTGGATCGAAAAAATACCACAGCCTCACAGGAAACCGACGTGAGTTTACCGGAAGCCCAACTATCTTACTCCGAACTCCCGGAGCCAGCTTTACCACGCTTTTGGTATTATAATAAAAAGGCGAAATATAGGAATTCTTGTATAACCAAAGAAGCCGGTGTGACGTAGAATGGGGAATAATATTAATGAATTTATCGATCTATTCTAAACAACGTAAAGGCATTGTCTTCTTCTATCACTCCTGTACTTAAAAACAAATGCTACTTCTTTTTTATTTGATTAGTAAATGGCATATTGATTACGAAATTTTTTATTTATTCATAAGCACACACACACACACACACACATATCTCCTATTACAGTATAAATCAATACAGAAGATAGTTATAATATAATATAAAGTAATTACAGTAATTAAGTGGAACTAATTACTGTAATTATAAACTTTTAATTGCCAACTTATTAATTACCTTTTAAGTACTCATAAAAATTAAAGTGGCGTAAAGTTTATGCACTAATCATAAATAAAATTTCATTTAGAATTGAGTAAAATACGCAGTAATAAATATACTGGTTTATGAGTAACTTTGAAACGGTATGTTTGTACGAGCACTTGTAAATCAAACTTAAAACCTGTTCTGTGTTCATGTTTGCATACATCTAGTATAACGATAATAATATTCATAAGCAAGGACCCAACTCTAGCTGTTTCGACATAAAGCTTAGTTAAATTTTCACTACGCTTTTATTTAACTTTGTTTTATATTAAAATTTAAATTTTAAATTGTTTAAAATATAAAATTATAGTCACAAAAATGATAAGGACTGCATCATACTGATACGTGAAATCATACGAATCTTATTATTCATATGATTTTATTTTAATTTTGCCGCTTACAATATTTTTGTTATTTTATAGTATATAAGGGCATACACAATACAATTGCGCACATTTCGTCTTTTATCTGATTTTGGAATGTTTTAATAAAAAGAAAGTTAAGAGAATTCGAACCTTATAAAGCATACAATAATAATAATATTGGTTGTGGGCAATAATACCAGTTACATGTAAAGTTTTCACTACTACAAGGATTCTTGGGTGTACATAATTCACTCAGCAGTGGGCAACATCATATGTACATTGTGTGCAAATTGCACAAAGCTTCTTGTTGTCATGTTTTTAATGTGACGACCTCTGTAGCTCAGTTGGTAAGCGCGTTGGTAGCTTACGCCGGGGGTCGCGGGTTCGAATCCCGCCGACGGAGCAAAAAGTTTTT